>JAQZBX010071334.1:0-15255 GCA_029593785.1 Cabassous unicinctus | reverse complement strand
GGAACTTTGAAAGGGAATTATCATATGCCACCAGCAGGAGACACTTTAAGAATACTCTTGTTGAGCAGAAATTTGAATTTGGACAGCGTAAGACATCCTGTGTGCCACCTAAAATGTGCTTTATATCTTTAATAGCAATCTGCAAGTTTGCTTTTCTATATGCTAAATCTCCTATTACATTCTTTTTTTTCTGCAGCATTTCCTATTCTAATTCTAAAAGTAACACCTACTCATTGTTAAGAAAAAAATATATAGTACAGAAAAAGATAAATACAGTAAAAGTAATCTATAATATTTTTTTTACCCAACTGCAATATTGGGGAAAATTTTACATTTCAATACACTTTAACTGTATTGCAGTCATAAGATATGTGAAATTGTGTATGCTTTTCTACTTAGTTTTACATCATAAGCAATTACCTACATTACTCAATACTTTTTCTGCTATTCATAGCTGCAAAATATTCTGTTTTATAGTTACACCTGGAAATGTTTTACTTTCCATTGTGCTTGTTATTTGGGTTATTTCCAAATAAATATTATTTGGGTTATTTCCAATTTCTATATTATAAATAACATTATGAAGAATAATTTGGTTATAACTTGACACACTTTTCTGGCATTGCCTTAAGAGAATATTTTATAAATAAACTTTGAGTCAGGAATATCAATTGAACAATTATTTCAAGAAAACTTCTGGCAATTTATTCTTCCATCTAGAGAATATAAAAGTGGATTTTTAAACCTATATAAACCAGCTTTTCCCATATATATTCTTTTTTCTGTATTTTATTTTTTAAAGACGTTTTAGATTACATAAATGTTACATCAAAAATATAGAGGATTCCCATATACTCAACTCCTCCTTCTCCCACACTTTTCCCCATTAAAAACATCTTTCATTAGTGTGGTACATTTGTTACTATATAGATTCTTAAGATTTTAAAGAACTTTATTACTTTGCTATGAATGAAGGTGTCATGTTAAAAAATGTCTTTGAATTTGTTGACATTTTTATCGGGCATCTGAAATTTTTCCTTATTGAATTTTCTTTGTATATACAATTGTTTATTTCATTATTGAGCCTATATGTTCTTTAAATATTTATTCTTTTTATTACCTAATTAATAATTAAACATAAATACAGTTGAACACCACTCCATCTCCAGAAGAAGCACTAATAACAGATCCATGTATAATATTAAAAATTAAAAACATTGATATGTAACCCTGTATTTTAGTATAAGTGGTGTCATATTATTTGTATAGTCATGAAATTGTTTCTTCATGCACAAATTTTTTTTGAGATTTATCTATATTGACTGCAATAGTTTTCGTTTTTAACATCCAACTATATTTATCATATGAATTTATCCTATAATCATATTGCCATTTAATAACAATGTTGAAATAAATTTCAAATATATGTCCACATTTAGACTCCTACCAGCATATATTTTTTTAAAAATCTTTTATAGCACAAGTTTTTAAATAATCAAGCCTTTTATTTTCTGTGAAACTTTTGGGTGTAAACATTATCATCTTTTTATTTACAGTGAGAAACAATTCATTTGTTTATATTGCTTGTTATCCCAATCTCTCCTGTTGGTAAGTATGTCAAATTATTTTTCTTAGAGCAGCTGACATATTATTAATCGATAATTATTTTGTGCCCTAATATTCTGATTCATCCTTAAGAATTCAGTCCTTAAGAGAAATTTATGCCAATATGTCTGGGAAATTTTTCCAAATGATAGAGATTGGATGGACCTTGCCAATATTTGTCTCTGACTCTAATTTTTATATCTTATATTTACTTTTTCCATTTTTATTCACTTAGACTTTCCTTAAATATATTATTCCATTAATTTATTTCCATAGCCAGGTTCTGTTCTTTCAGAATCTCTAAGGAAGAAAAAACAAAATGGTAGCTTAAGGCCTTTACCTTGTCACAGGTCTACACTTATGTGCTTTGCTATTGTTTTTCATTTGTTTCTTTTTACCGTTATGGTAATTTTCCTTTAAATTTGAATGCCTTCAGTGAAGGTTTATGTTGTATTCTCTCTCACAGTCTTCTTGACTTCATGTGGTCTTACCGTGGAATCAATTAATTCATATTACTTGCTTGTTTCCTGAACATAGGTGAATATTCAGTCCTTTTGTTAAGTTGAATTTTTTTCTCTACAAACTGCTCTATTACCAACTAATCTCCCCTTTTCCCTTCCCACAGTAGCCTAGCCTAAGAGTTTGCTTCTCTTCCTCAGCCTGTTGAGGATGTGGGCAAGCAGGGCAGGGATAAGGCTACATTCTAGTTGACTACTAGTAAATGAGCACAGATGGAAAGGTACTCTTATGCCAGTTTCCTGCCAGGCTTTTATCAGAATTCTTTCCTAAACAGTTTACTTCCTTGGATATCAATTTCATATTAGTCACGTGTTTTCAGTTGAATGTGATTTCACACCCCACCCATTATTACATTTAACTATATTTAAATATATCTCTTTTTCTTTTACTGTTGGTCAGCTCAGTCAGAAATGGTGCTTTAGTGTTTCTTTTTCTTTATATTTTATTAATAACTTCAGGATAGTAAGTAAGAATTTTCTAAGTCTTCACTAATGACTATTTTGCAAATGAAAAGCAACTCAGAGTATCCTTCTTTAACATGCCTCATTCTCTCTCATATCAACTGCTCTATTGGTGGAATGCTGCATGAATGATAACCTCTGGGTATCCCTTTACCCTACCCTAGCCCTACTATTCACAAGTGTAGAAGTTGTTGCTTTTTTTCCTCAAAGTGAAATTGGAATCTTTGTCTTTTTGTTGTTGAGTTGTAGTATTTCTTTATATACTCCAGATATCAAACCCTTATCGGATATGTGACTTCCAAATAATTTCTTCCATCCTGTACTTTGTCTTTGTACTTTCATCATGAAATCACTTGAACAACACTTTTTAATTTTGATGAAGTCCATTTGGTGAAGTGTCTATAAAACATTGCGTAACATAATGTCCTGAATATTTACCTAAGTTTTCTTCTAGAAGTTTTATAGTTTTGGTTCTAATATTTTGGGCTTTTATCCATTTTGAGTTTATTTTTTAATATGGTGTGAGGTAGGGGTCCACCTTCATTCTTTTGCACCTGGACATCCAATATTCCCATTTCCATTTGTTGAAGAGACAATTCTTTCTTGATTCAATGGACTTGAAACCTCTGTCAAAAATCAGTTGGCCATAGATAGATATGAGGGTTTATTTCTGACCTCTCAATTTAATTCCATTGTTCAATTTGTATGTCCATGTCTGTAATAGTTTTGTCTTTTGATTACTGCAGCTTTATAATAAGTTTTAAAATTGGGATGTATGAGTCCTTCAACTTCATTCTATTTTTTCAAGATAGTTTCAACTATTTTGAGCCCCATACCCTTCCATACAAATTGAATGATTGGCTTTTTCATTTCTGAAAAGAGGCTGTTTGAATTTTGATTGGGATTGTGTTGAATCTCTTCATTGTTGTGGGTAGAATTAACATCTTAACAATATTTAGTCTTCCAACCCATTAACATGGAAATCTTCCTATTTATTTAGGTCTTCTTTGATTTATTTTAGCAATGTTTGGTAGTTTTCCATATACAAGTTCTTTACATATTTGGTTATGTTTAATTTCTAGATATTTGATTGTTTTAGTTGCCATTGTAAATGGAAGTTTTTGATACCTTCTTCAGATTGTTCATTACTAGTGTATAGAAACCCTTCTGCTTTTTTGCATATTAATCTTGTGCTCAGCTTCCTGTGTACAGTCTATTTAGTTTTGCTACAGAAAAATGTGTGCTTATTTGTCCTTCCTTTCCTAAACTCTATTATCCTGTCCTGCCCAACTCTCCTGAGAAGCCTAGGCAAAAACATCAAGAAATTATAGAGAAGCTGATGTGGTTCAACCACTTGGGCTCCCATCTACCATATGGGAGGCTCTGGGTTCAATTCCCAGGACCTTCTGGTGAAGGCAAGCTGGTCCAAGCCGTGGAGAGCTGGCACAGCAAGATGAGGCAACAAAGGGAGACACAGAGGAGAGACAGTGAAAGATGCAGCAGACCAGGAAGATCAGGTGGCTCAAGCAATTGAGTTCCTCTCTCCCACACTGGAGGCTGCAGGATCGGTTCCTGGTGCCTCCTAAAAAAGAGCAAGATGAGAAGAAAACACAGGCAGACTGGGAAAGAACACACAGCGAATGGACACAGAAAGCAGGCAGGGAGCGCAAACAACAATGCAGGGCTGGGGTTGAGGGAAAAAAAAGAAATTATTAAACAGATTATATCTGTTTAAAATCAGCTTTCTCAAATTCTTCTCAGATGTTGATATACCTATTAATTACAATTTTACTCTTGTTAAAACATCTTATTTAATCTTTTCCTTTTGTATGTTTGTAATATAAAATGTAAGGCTTTAAGGACAACTCTAAAATATCCTATTATATTAAAATAACAGGAACATCTCATAATACAGCCGGTAAGACTCAGTGAAATTCACATGAAGTGAATCCTCCCTTAATAGCATGGAGTTCCTCCCTCTTCTTGAGTCTCCTGGGATATGTTATAAAGGGCTTTGTTGTCTATTTTATCAGTATAATTGTCACATTGTAGCATATCACATTTATTTCGGTGGAACATTTGTCAGTGAGAGCTGCCTTTATTTTATGTTTTTTTCTCTACTATTCAAAATTCAACACTAAGCACATAAGCAAACAGGCATTTTTGTCTGCTGGTAATAGATTATATATACAGAACAACATCACAATCCTTGTTCATTTTTCTTTTTTCTATTCTTGTATTTTTCCTGTCTTGGATGCAATCTATGGAAATTGAACTCCAGTGGGAAACTAAAATCTATAATAGACACAAAAGCAAAAAAAAAAAAAGTATTCAGGGTTTATGCATTTCATCTGATGTACAATATCTGCCTTCTGTTTTTGGAGAGCAAGAACTCACCTTTCCTTGGGGAGATAATAGTGTCATATCAATAATATTTTTGTTACTTCATTTTTGCCAGTCTTCTTGATTCTTTCTACTCTCTCCAGAATTGTTTATTCTGTGCTCCATGTTGATGGGCACCAGTGCTTCTCAGTGCTTCAAATTTCTCTACAAGCCAGCTGAGCCAGAATTACAGGTAAGAGTAAACACTGTCTTCTGCCCACAAATATGTCTATTGGCTGCTTTTAGCTGTTTGCTAATGTTTCTTTGTAGGAAAAAGTTTGAGTTACTTCCCTTATTTCAGGGTAAAGATGGAAATAAGTCTTTTCTCTAAATTCTGCCATTGTTCTGGTTGACTGCCATATACAATGGACTATACATCCAACACTATAGATTCTCACATTGCACATTCTTATTTTCTAATACTAAAGAAGCCCTCTGTGCCATCTCCCAAATATCCTGTTTTCATAGAGTTCTCTATTCTCTATGGCAACCATTGAAAACTTTCATCACTCTTTTCAAATCCATAGTCAACCACTCCTCACCTACTTTAGGTAGAGTTCTTGCTCAAGTACTTCAAAGAGAAAAGAAAAATCATCAAATGGAAGGTAAGCTTCCTCATACAGAGGTGCATACAGAGTTGCCATTCTCTGTGTCCATCCCTTTCTCTCTTCCTCCTTCCACAAAGCTGTCTAAGGCTTTGCCTCCTCTCCTTTCCGACTTCTTTAATTTGATTGATACATTCTTTATGCCAATCCTCTCACATGTTTTCAATTTGTTCACTCCCCTCTACTGACATATTCACATATATTTAAAAATGCTCATGTCTATGAAAACACAAAAAACACAAATAAAAAATCAAGCATAGACAAACTTGCCTCAAATACCTATACTCTACTCCACCTACTTCTTTACTTGTTTTTCCACCTTCATATGCAATTTTCTTTTTGTGTCCTGTCTGTTTTGACTCTCTGTACTTCAGCAATTCTGTTACTTCTCAAAGTATGAAATTTCAGTTTTATTCTCACCATACAAATGAGCCTGTTTTTATCCTAAAATATGTTTTTTTACTAAATCAAGTAAAAACTTTGAAAACATTATTTTCTGATTTTACTGAGCTTTTGAGTAGCATCATCTGAACCATCAATACCTCCATTTTCTTGAAATACTCTTTCCTGATACTACAATTTCTTTTTTTCTTCTTTGTTGTTTCAAGGTTTAATTTTGACTGTCTCTTCTGGTCATTTATTAAATATTGGTGGCTCTTATGTATATCAATTAAAACTCTGTTGCAAGATACAGAAAACCCAAATCAAATTGGTCAATCACTAGAGTGAATTTATTAGCTTACAAAATAAAAAGACTCCAAAACTCTCTTATTTTCTGAATCACTTTTGTGTTGAGCAGATTTTCTGGGGAAGCAAACAATCCAAATTTCAGTGATTTACAAAAGCAAATATTTATTTTTCAAGTTGTTTTAAGTGTTGTAGCCTTGTTCTGGATCTATTCTGGAAGACAGGTCTCCTCTAGCCGGTTTGTTATTCCACCTGTTCTCTTTTATTGGCACTCAGAATATAAAGCAGCTCTCATTTGGGACATGTCTAATTTTATATTAAAGAGGAAGAGCAAAGAAGTGAGGTGAACCATTCAGTTTCATTTAAAGCTTCTGCTTAGACCTTTCATATGTCATGTGTGTGCACATTCATATGGCCAAAGCAAATTACTGGGCCAAGTCCTGTATGAATAGAGAAGAAGGTGAAATGAAAAAGAATAATACAGCCTACCAAAACACCCTATTTGTCCAAGATGGAAAACTGGGTATTATATTCTTCCATTTATTTCTTTTATAAATAATAAATCACTGAGACTTCTAGACCATCAGAGTCCCCTAGAATATTCTGTGATCATGAGAATAATTTGTAATCTGTGCTGTCCAATAGGGTAGCCATTAATCATGTATGGCTATTAAAATATGAGATATGGCTAATGTGATTGAAAAACAGATTTTTAAATTTTTATTTTACTTTAATTACTTTAATTTTAAATTTAAATAGCCACATTAGGCTGGTGGTTACTTCATTCTACAGTGAACTTCTAAACGCTGTTACCTAAAAAAACTTTAAGTCTTTTGTCAAACACTTTATTTTCTTCTTTCTCTTTTCCTTTTTTTCTTTTTCACTTACTATACACTTTCACTTGTGTGAAAGAAACGTAATTTCGGTTAATCTTATCATTTCTACTACACAGTTTTCAGAATAGTTTCTAAATTCCAAGGAGGTTTTAGAGTATCTTGTTTGTTTTGGAGGGATGTGTAAAATTCTTAAGTAATTTTTCTGCATAGTTATCCACAAAGATAATTAGCATCTCTTCTGTCTCCTAGCAAGGTTTAGAATGACTAAATTTTTATGAGATAAAAAAATTCAGAATTTTATTGGTATATAACAACTCCAAGATAATTTACTTTTCACTCAAGAGTCTGTGTCTTGGCTGTGGCTTGGTTGGGTTTGACTGGTTTCTGCCAGATTCAGCCCCAGACTGTAAGTGAGGTTCAAATATTCTCTATTCCAGTTCCCAATATGAAGGAATGACTGCTACATGAAATGTGGTCTTTTCGTAACAGATGGCAGAATACATGGGAGACAAGGAGAAACACATGATGTCTCTTAAATGTGGAATTTGCACAAAGTCATGGATGCCTATAATGGGTCAAAGCAAGTCTCAGGGATTAAAGCCCAAAGTGTAACTGGGGCAAGGAAATAGTCTGCCTATAATGATCAAGGCAAGGGCAGAAATGGAAGAAAGAATTATAAATAAATAATAAAGCCTCTCAAAATTTGGTGCACAAGTGACAATTGCCTTTTTTATGGCAAAGAATAGAGGTCCCACCTATATTTCTATTCATTCCTTTCTATGATAGGTCACGATAATTTTGCTGAGTGCTCCAGGACTTTATCTGCCTCAATATAAAGCACATCTGTTACCTCTCTAGGCTCTGGATGATTGCTAAGACTCTGACAGAGACTTTGTCAATGCAATTGGCCCCTCTCTTTTAGTTCACATAGTCTCTTCAACTTAGGAAAATAATGTGTGTTTTCCCCAACCTAGGATCCAGAAGAAATCTCCCTTCTGCTTTTGTTTTTTTTATTACATTGAAATTTCTCTGAAACAAATTGTTTAGATTCCAAATATTCAAAAATTTTCCATCCCCACCAAGCATCTCAAAGGCTTAGGTTTTGAGCACTCAAAGAGCAGGAAAAATGTATAAGATTTTCTCTTTTGGGTTGTGTCTTACCTACCTTTTGAGGAAATAAGAGCCCCCCATCAGCTGAAAGCATGAAAAGGAAGCAGGAGAGTATCAGGGGAAAATGAAGATGGGATATCATCTTTTAAAATGTATCAATTGCCAAAGAGTAGTTTAGGATTAACTGTAATACATACTAGATTTTTAAAAATCATATTTAAACATTTAGTTTTACAACCAGAAAGGGCAGTGATAAATTGACTAGCTTAAACAAAAGTCAATATAGAGGCTGAAATTATTATCATCAGAAGACCAAATATATAATTGGGATCATGCATTTTGAGAACTGGAGAAAAACTTTGAGGTAATCTAACCAAGAAAATATAAGAAAGATTAAGTAACATGTTCAAGTTCACAGATCTGGATATATTCCAGACTCCTAGCCCTTGGTGGCAGATTATAGATGAAAGAATTCCCTGGTAGGCATTTCCTTAAAAATGCCAAGAATATAAGAAGGTAAATCTATGCAAGATATAATTTGCACCAAGTCATGGATGCCTATCATACACTATAACACAGTTAAACACTAGATTTTTTTATAGCACTGCTCTTTAAATTATTCCTTATCCTATGCTGTTTCTGAAAGTCAGAAATGTATGCTTTTTATTATGTGCCTTGGAGTAGAGTTGTAATTTTCAAATCCTTTCTCTCACATGCAGAATCAAATGTGGTGGCTTCCTTTCTCTCTGTGCTTCTGTTTATATCAGACCCAGCAAGAGGGCAGAGACCCAGGCTGGCACACACCTCACTGGCATAGTCCAATCAAAAGTGTCTCACACCCAAAGAAATAGATTAAAGAAAATAATATTTTTCTTTTTTGGATTCATTAAATAACTTCTAATTGTCACACCCACTATATGTGTGTTATTTAGGAAGAGAAAAATAGCAAAAATGAAAATGTTCCATTTATGTATATTAAGAAATTCAAAAATTACCTATCTTTTTGCTAATCTATATCTTAGGCTAGCTCCCTTCTTATGTTAAGTTCCCATTGCTAGTTTGATGTTGAGTCATTAATGTGACTCAAATCCAACATGTTTAAAATCAAACTCTTTATCTTCCTTAAACTCCAATTAAACTACTTTTCCATAGTTTCTCATTTACTGTCACCTTAAATTCTCCTATTCACTCTAACAAGAAATCACAGTGTCACATTATTTTGCTAACACATATTCTACATTCAGACAATTTTCAAGTATTATTACTTATATATCCCAGTCATACATTATTTTATTCATGCACTTCACTCATTTATTGCATGTCTACCATGCATCAGGAAATATACATGCAATGAGCATTCCACAGGAAACAAAAAAGACAAAAATCTCTGCCCTAACCTGGCATATAGTCTGGAAGGAGAGAATGAGATATTGACTGAAATAGAGAAGTAAAATGTAGCGACTATCGGATGGTGATATCTATGGGGGAAATAGAACAGGAGTGCAGGAGGTAAGAGAATTTTTTAAATATATGAATTATATTTAAAAGATTACTTTGGTTGCTGCATCAAGATAGATTGTGGGTCAAGGAGAAGTAGGCAGGGAAAGCAGATAAAAGCAGAAAGAAAATTTTGGAGGTTACTGTAAGAATCTAAATGAAAATAATGATGGCTTGGACCAGGGTGGCAGCACTGGATGTAGTAATAAGTGGTAGGATATTTGAAAGTCTTTTTTATGAACCACAAAGAAGTGATAATTAATTGAGTTTCAAGTGTGAGAGAGTAAAGAATCAATGATAAATCCAGGGTTTAAGGCCTTAGCAACTGAACAACTAGAGATGTCTTTCACTGGGTGAGGGGAGACTGTTAAAGGAGAATGTTTTGGAGGGAAGATCAGAAGTTCAATATTTTTTAAATCTTTTATTTTTGATGCCTTTTGAACATTTAAATGGAAATATTAGGTAGGCAGTTGGATTGAGCTATCTGGAATGCATGGGGCTGATATACATCTGGGAATCAGCACATAGATGGTATTTCTAGCTTAGGGCTCAGAGTAAATATGGATAGAAAAGATGAGAAGTTTGACGACCAAATCTTGGATTGCTCAAAGATTAAGAAGCTAGAGAGATGAGAAAAAGTAAAATTTTATTTAGTTGAAACAACTAACAATGTAGAACAGTCATGTTGGAATCTAGTGATATAGGAATAAAATAAAGTATGTTTTGCCTGTAGCAATAAAATGAGATTAAGAATTCACAGAATTAGTTATTCGAAATGCTATTAATGTATTTTGAATTAAGCATTAAGATTTTTAAACTTTTAATTAATTTTGAGATAGATTGCATGCAGTTGTAAGTAATAACACAGAAAAATCCTGTGTACCCATTGCCCAGTTTCTTCTAACTGTAGCATTTTTATAAATTGTAATGTAATACCATAACCAGGATATTGACATTGATACAAAACAGAGATCCCTCCTAGTGCCCTTTTATAGCCACAGTCATCTCTTATTCCCTCTCTCCACAATCCCCAATCTCTGACAATGACAATCTGGTCTCCATTTCTATAATTTTTCATTTCAAGAATATTATATAATTGGAATCATACAGTATGTAATATAATCATATAGTATTTAAGATTGTTTTATCCACCAGCTTAATTTCCTGGAGGTTTATTCAAGTTGTGGCATGCATCAATAGTTTTTTTCATTTTTATTCCTAAGTGGTATTTCATGGTATGTATATACCACAGTTTTTCTTTACCATTTACTCATTGAAGGATATATAGATTGCTCTTTCTTAACATAAGCATTTAGTGTTACAAACTTCCCTTTCAGCACAGCTTTAGCTGCATTCAACAAAGATAGGGTTTGTGAAGAGGACTTTGAAAAGCTGCTGTTTCTGTGTAGCTTTTGAGGCCATGGTTCTGAAAACAAGCAGTTGGTAATGGACCCAGGGCAGTTTTTGTCCAATAGTACTAACTGTTGAGAAGAAGAGCTGGGGAAAGAGTAGAGAAGAGTGTGGATAGGCCAGAACTGCCAGCCATCTCTGCATCTGCCCTTCATCATATCTGATTATGGAGAACTTCTGAGGGCTGCTGTTTTACTTCTCCCTCTGAAATCTCACACAGTTTCCTCTTCTAGCACACTGTACCCTTCACTACACAGAGAAAGGGATTTGGGAAAATGTAGAACCCAGGTTAATCAAGTTGACAATGTACAATCCAGAAAATTCATCTTTTCTTAACTTAGCATTCAGACATAATTTAAAATCATATATAACTTACAATATAAAAATTATGATTCTGCCTAATATGATGCAACTTTTTCTGATAGCCAAAAACATGCTAACTCTATTATTGAAGATTTACAAAATCCAAGTTGCCAAGCATGATCTGTACTGCTATGTCTACTTTGTGCACTGGGCAAAAACAAAGGTGGCTGATTGACATCCATAGATTAGGGCATTTTGTTCATCTGATTAAACACATTTTTTTCTACTAGGTTATATTTGGTAAGCATTCAGATGGGACACATATAATCTCACACTTCTTCTCTCAAGTTTTCTTGTAACCAGTTTTCTAATTGTGCTTTTTCTGAGTCTCTATCTAACCAAATTGTAATCTACTGCCCATGATTTAGTGATGAACTATACCTCTGGTCATGTCTTCTTACAGGAAGATGTCAACAATAAAATAGACTTCCAAAAGTCTATGCCTCCCATCGGTAGGATTTTCCTTCACCACAGTCCTCCACATCCACCCCTGAGTGGAATGGTAATAAGGCAGCTTTTGGCATTCAGACACTGGACATATTGTGTATAACTATTTATAAACCATAACTGAATTTTTATTTCCCAGTGAACTGATCATAGTATACTCCCTCTGAGTCCACTTGAGTACAAGTTGAATGAAGAAGAAATGTAGGAGAAATGGGATCTTTGGGAATCTGAACTACTTCCTCATTCAACTTAGTTGTACTTTCAGGACCTGTTTAACCTAGTATTGTATATACCACTTCTACATGATGGTGGAATATATTTCAATGCAGAAAATTTTAAGACTTAGTGGGCCAGATAATACGCAGTTCTTGATGAGCATTTCGGATGGCCAGTCTCTGCCAGGACTCAATAACAAGCCAGATGAAGTTTCTCAAAAAAATGAATAGTTTTTGGAGAGGATGACATAGATTTGCTTAACATCTTGAAGGCTCCATACAGAATCCTTATCGACCACAGACACATCACACAGCATCAAATCATTTTGATCTTCTTGTCCAAGTGTCAGAGAAGCTTGCACCTGTTGGAGTGTCTTATTTTTTTATAGGCTTTTTAAAAAACTGGCAGCCTTTCAAACTACTCAGTAAATGGGTTAATATAGCAAGTGGAAATTATGTGTATATTACCTCTAAATTCCAAAGAGTCCCTCTAGGCTTTTTACTTCTTTCTAAGGGGAAGGAAAAGTCAAATTCAGAAATTTGTTCCCTACCTTGGAAAGGATATCTTGGCATGCATCAGACAATCAGATTCCTAGAAATTTCATTGAGGTATCAGACCCTGAAATCTTGTGGAATTTATTTTCCATCATCTGACATACATTTGCCTGAGCAAGGTATCATGCTACTTGTTGCTTAATAGGTCTACTCAGCATGATGTTAAAAAATGCAGTGGATGAGCATGATACCTGAGCAATGAAGAGACCACCAAGTTTCCTGTAGACAAGCCTATGACCTAAGACTGCTGAAGGTGTATGGGTAGCTTGAGTTCTAAAGGGAATAAATAAATTCCTTGCTTAACATCAGCTTATCAGATGGCAAGGGATTTTTTGAAGTGCAAGGCAAAGAACCCACTGGAAAAGAAGATGAAATTGCAGACACCACTTAATTGAACTTAAGAAAATCCTCTTACCACCATTAAACTTCTGCACACACCAAATGTGCAAGTTAGATGAAGATACAGAAGAGATCATTGTTTCTGCATCTGTCAAATCCTTGATGGTAGCACTGATCTCTGCAATCCCTCTACAATGTCATATGTTTTGGGTTTACTACTTTGGAAGGTGGGAGTAATAATAGGAGCTTCTGATTAGCCTTTTTTATCATAATTGTCCTTAATACACAAGGCCAAGAAAGAAATTTAGGGATTGCTATTTGCTAAGTATATCTATTTCAGCTATGCATTCCAGAAAATGGAAAATAGTCACTGGGTACTTTCAAGAATCCACTGGGCCCTCTTTGAAACTGATTTCTGGCTAAACTCCATTAATAACCTGACTGTTATAAGTTTTTAATCTGATTTCGTGCACCATAGTGGCCTTTTGGGTCTCATGAATTAATGTCAATTCACAGCCAGTGTTCACTAATCCCTGAATATCTAGCTTTTTCAATTCATTAAAGCACAGCCACCCTGGGTAGTTAATGGCCACAGATGACTTTGGGTAAATAAAAGAGTAAGGTTTACAATATAAAATTTTGGAGCTTAAGTAAGGTCTTTCTTAAGGGGAACTGTCTTCCCTTTTATTCAAGAAGGTCTGGTTCTATGCACTGACCCAATTATGAGACTTTTTGGAAGGACTGTGTCTCTATTTTGGCAACGCAATTCAGATTTTTGTTTTTCAGAGCTGGGACATTTCTACTTATACAAATCAAGTAAGGGTTTTCTAGGCAGGCCATCTATTTCAGGGCTAGGTACACCATCATAAATTATTCAGTAGCAAAGATCTCTCTTTCTCAAATCTTTCCGATTAACACCTTGTTTCTGCTGCGCATTATGGTAACTATTTCAACTTTCTATGTGGCAGTTAAGTACTGTAACTGCCAAAGATTTATAGATGATGAGACAATGTGCCACTTTTCTCACCCCCACATGTGTTCTATCTGAAGCTGCTCATATATTTAACTATATTCCCAGAAAGAAGATTACTCTTATTTGCCCAAGTATATGTCAGGAAGTATCAATTGCCATTTGAATACTCAAACTTTATTTATTACCTGTATTGCTATCTCTCTTTCAGGTAATTTAAGACAGCCTCTTGTATCTCTATGTTATAATTTAATTTTATATCCTAATGTCCTGATTCTGGATATTCATATTCGAATGCCCTTTATAAAGGCATTTATAAATGGGTTCAAAAGGCATGCTTGGAAATCCCTCATTTATAAATGAGTTCTAAAGGGAAATGCTTGTAAATCTGAGGTCATGGCTGGCACCACTGATAAGGAGAAAATCAAATCTATGCTGAACTAGTATTCTCTTCATCAGCCACAATATTAGAGATATGAGTAAAGTGCTCACCAATCTACTGGCTCATGGGTCAAGTATAGCTTTTAACATCAGTGTCATAATTATTTATTTCTCAATTCATCACCTTGCTGTGGTATTTATAACATATGCTGAGTTGTTGCTTACAGTGTTTGTTGTATATTCAGTCATTATATCTTTCATCAGGACAAAAGGGTAAATAAAAGTTGAAGAGAAAAAAACCTTATGTAAACACCTATTTTATTATGGATATAGAATGCCCAGTATGAACAAGGTTTTCTTGTCTTTAACACATCAGGGGTAGGGATTTCATGAGAGTATTAAATCATTTTTTAGTGGCAGTTTCTTTTTTCCTTCAGCTTCCTCCTGAGGAATTGCTTGAAAATCTGAGGTCATGGCTGGCACCACTGATAATAAGAAAAGTCCATTTAAACCAAAGCAAGATGAGTCCTAAGCTAAATTGTGAACTTGTTTCCTTGCTCCAAAATCTTAATGCTGTCCCTTTGCCAAGGGTCCCTTTCTATATGTCTTCTCAGAATGTATTCCTCTGATACAAATGCCAAGCATTCCTAGGGAGCAGCAATCCATCAATTATCTTCTCATTCTTTGATGAAAATTCCTTTGTTCTATAACCCATCATTACTTAATAGGCTTAATTCTCATGATTTTTGAAACAAACAAAATGGCATTAACAATAAACACAAAAAAAGTATTTAACCTTTTTTTTTTATTATAGAAATTGTGAGCTTACAAAACAATCATGCATAATGCTCAGAATTCCCAAACAACCCCCTC
>JAQZBX010071333.1:0-15255 GCA_029593785.1 Cabassous unicinctus | reverse complement strand
TCAAACAAATCTTAGAGGACTCTTCTAAGACTGCAGGCATCACCACTCTGGAATTTTGGATCTTTCTTAAGTGCTCCAGAGTGCCTTGGAGTGTTCTAGGGTCTTTTTTTTTATATATATATATAATAATTTTTTTTTATTTTTTAAAAGATACTTAAATTACATAAATATTACACACAAAAAATAGGGATTCCCATATGCCCCACTCCCCACACCTCCCACACCCTCCCACATAAACATCCTTCATTAGTGTGGCACGTTCATTGTAATTGATAAACGCATCATGGAGCTTTGCCACTGAGCATGGACCATAGTTCACATTGTAGCCTACACTCTCTCTCTCACAGTTCTGCATGTTATGTGATGATGTAAAATGGCCTATATCTGTCATTACAATATCATTCAGGATGATTCCCAAGTTCTGAAAAAGCCCCCATATTATAACTGTTTTTCGCTCTTCCTGCTCCCAGAGCCTCCAGTGGTCACTGCCTCCACATCAATGATGTAATTTCTTCCAGTGCTAGAGTCACAATATGTCTATAGTAGAATATCAGTAAGTCCACTCTAGTCCATAGTTCATTCCACAATCCTGAGGGATGAGGATGTCCATCTCTAATTGAGAGGAAGCTTCGATCCCATACAGCTGATGGATGGGACTCTGTTGCTTGCAGTTGTCAGCTCTCTCATTTCCTTGGTATGGTGATTGTAAATCCTCACCTCCTTGTTAGTTGTCCTGGGTAAGTCCAGTGAACTGGAGAATAGGTGTGGCAACTCCGCTGAGGTGCTGGGCCCAGCTGGCACATAGATAGCCCAAAGACTTCAGTTTCTTGGATGTACACCTACTAACTCCAGCACCAAGTATAGGTTTAAACAGAAGGGAAAGATGAGCCATGTGTAGGGAAGCCATAATTGAGTCCATCTCTGTCACTCTTAGGAGCATACACTTCATAGTAGGCCCCACTGGCAAGGTGCCAAACTCCGGAGCTATCTGCTCTAGGGTCTTAATCAGATCAACACAATGGCAAAATGGAGAAGTTTCCATATGTATAAAATCATAAAAGATATCAGAGCTGAAGGGACTTTTGAAATGGTCTAGTCTAGGCTGGTCAAGGGCAGATCACATTTCATATCTGATTCAAATACTCTTACAACATATTGAAACAGAAGACACTCTCCACACACATACTTATTATATGTTTTTAAGGCTTATTTCTTCCAAGAAGTTAAGTGTAAGTTTTCATGATCTCCTAGAAGTTTATATTTAAGGTTACCTAAAGACAGATGTTATCTAATAAGAAATACAATTTATACATAAAGAAGTACCTAAAGGAATAGAAAATCCATAAATATTGTTTAGAAATGAAGGGGAAAAGAGGAACCTGGGTAAAAGATACTATCATTTGATAGTCACTTTCAACATGCATTTTCTGCTAAATATCCCTATGCTTTACTTTTATCACCTTACCTTATTCTTCTTTCTATACAACGGCCACTTTACAAGAGGTCTTTCTTAATCATACTGTTGAAAATAGCACTCACCTATTCTTCCATCCCCACAGCCTTCATTACTTTCCTTCATGGCATTTATCATCACCTGAGATATAATTTGTTGACCTGTTTATCACTTATCTATCCCAACTAGAAGTATGAGCTCCCTGTGAGTAGGGACTTTGTTTACTGTTGTACCTCAAAGACAGAGAACAATGCCAATTATATAATAAGTGCTCAAAAATACAGAAAATCTGCTGTATTAATGAATGGAAAAAAATATGCTTTCATTAAACACTTTGGAATGGATGTACTTACTGGCGGAAAGGTATTACAAGATAGATGTTACAAATTTCTGACTCATCTAAAGAAGACAATCTTTCCTGGAAATGAGAAGGTTGAATAGCAAGAGATAAGATCTTCTGAATTAAGCTAAGTTGGGTCACCTTTTTTTCAGGAGGAGACTTCTGAGAGAAGTTTTCAAAGTGAAGTTTCAAAAAATTTAACCCATGAACACATTTATGGGCCAAGTGGGCTCCCTTTGGTTACAGGAAGCCCATATGGGGCTCCTCCTGAAATATCAGCATGGTTAATGGTTTTCAGTTTCCTTTCTTTTTTCTTTCCTCCTTTCTTCCTTTCTCTCTCTTTCTTTTTCTCTTTCATCTCTCTCTTTATTTTTAAATTTTAGAATTATCAGGCATTATAAAGCCCAGTACATGAAAAGAGAAAGAAAACACATGTCTATCATTTGCAGAGTAAGAAAAAAACATAACATAGCCATGAGCACATGCTTACTTAGATCACTTTTATGGACTTTTAAACTTAATTTTTAATGGAATTCAGTACTGCTAGTTTAAGCTAAAAGACCAGGTCTATAACTTTGCCTCCATTCTATCCATATCCTATTGAATAAAAATATACAATTACAAGAAAGAACATAGAACAGGGAAGAGAATAGGCGTTCACCAATAAGTATGAGATTTCAGTAAGATTCTAGAAAACAGAAAGTTGGCAGAATGGGTTGAGAAATGTAAGCAGGAAGAGAGATCTGTAGCATAGAATACACTGAAAACAGATTTCAGAAGAGCTAAGTATCAGTCCACCCAACTAAACCCAGAGACAGCCTGTGCTCAAAATAGCTACATGGAGTGTGGGGGAAGATATAGGCAGAAGACACTGGGATAAACTGAAGGTCTATGCACCAGTCAAAACCTCACTCCTCATTCTTCCTTTCCGTACCACCCCCACCCCCACCCCCCAAAGCTCAGGCATTTACATTCCAACTAAACACCAGACGGCTCTTTCCCAAAAAACCTAGAGAAAATGTTTGAGACAAAATTGGGTGAATACATTGGCATTGGGTGGATATGTTTGTCCATATCTGCTCTCTGCACATACACACTTACCCAAAATGCTTTGCTCTTGCAGAATCTTTAACAGAATTCCTACCCAGAAAAGAAATATCTGGAAAACATGCCAAGAAATGGAAAGCATAGAAATCCTACTGTATTTCTCCAGAGAAACAGACACATGATAGCATCTGTGTGTGTGTGTGCATGTGTGTGTGTAAAGGTTATAAAATTTATTATAGGAATTGGCTCATGTGACAGTTGGAATTGGCAAGTCCAAATTCCATAGGGCATGCCGCAAGTTGGGAACTCAGATGAAGGTTTCAATGAATTCCTCCAAAAGAAACTGGCTGGCTGAAAAAAAGGTAGAAATTCTTCTTTCTGACTACTGAAATCACCAGTTGTACCTTTAAAGCCTTCAACTAATTGGATGAGACTTCTCTCATTGCTGAAGTCAATCTCCTTTGTTGATTGTAGATGTAATCAGTCATAGACGTAATCAACTGCCTAATGATTTAAATCCACAAAATACCCTAGCAGTAGCAATCAGGCCAGTGCTTGCTTGACCAAACAACTGGATACCATAATCTAGTCAAGTTGACACATGAACTTAACCATCACCATCATTTGATACCCAGATATCACAGTCATATAAGGAGAATCAGAAGTTTGGAAGAGAAAACAAAAAAACTGAATCTGGAACACAATGGAGTAATATATCGAAAGTTCTAAGGGAATTCACACCAAAAGTTCATGTTTTTCCCTCCTTCAATTTCTCCACCATACAATAAAACATAAAATTTTTAATATTTCTGAGTTATATGTAATTTATCCCATGAATATACAACATTTCCTCAGGTCTACAACTCATATGCTTAGTTCCAAAGTACAACAATTTCAGATGCAAGCTATGGCATATTTATGATAAAAGAGTGATCCTTTATTAAAATTTCTGTCTGGGAACAAAGAGGAATGAAAGTGAAGTAAAATCATTAATGAATTGGACTAAAGATACAATTTTATTCTCATTTTCAAAAATTAGAAAATAATTTGAAGATTCATCTTTAAGTTATAGATAAATCCCTTATGCATGCATACAGTCACCCACGGATTTATTCATTCATTCGATAAGTATTTATTGAGTAGCCAGTAGGTTCTAGGCATTATGCTAAATACTGATAATGGAAAAAGAATAAGTACACTCTTATGTACTTGTGTTCAAGCCATTAGGGAAACGATAACCTAAACCAACATCTAAAGCCATGAATATCTGTAATGCTAAACGGAGGTATAGGCATCATGCTAAAGGGATTATTTGTTTATGTAAAGAGTGTATTATAGATTTGTATGGGTTCGATATCTAAAGCCCATCTATATCATTTTCCCCTATGGAATTTAATTTTCCTAGGGAAATTTTATTAATTGCTAAGTTTTACAAGGCATTCTTGGCAGCCCATTTTTATTGAGAACACTATAGATCAAAATAAGATTAAACATAAATATTAAAATAAGATTTAATATATATTAAACATATATATGTTTACATTTAATTTACAAGGGCAGAGTTTAATCTTATTTGTGATTGCCAATCTTCAATTCCTTTACTCAACTGTAATTTTCTTCACGTTATCTAATGTGAGTTTTTTTTCCTTTAACAATTTAATACTCAGTGACAGGCTTTGGATTTATACCAAATTTGTCAGTTAGTTGATCTTTGGCAATCTTCCCTTTCCTTTTTGCCTTTTTTGCCTTCTTCTAAACTTTAGTTTGGAATCTCAATTTTTAGAGACTGCTTTATCATAGTATGCAACACTATTGCCTTTAGAAACTTGTTCTAATTTCCCAGCTGCCAAAACAAATACCATGCAACTGGTTGGCTTTAACAATAGAACTTTATTGGTGTACGGTTTTCAGGCTAAGAAGCCCAAAACTGAGGCATCTGAAGGGCAATGCATTCTCCCTGAAGATGAGGGTGTTCTGGGGCTGGCTGCAGGTGATCCTTGGGTGTTCCTTGGCTTTTCTGTCCCATGGTGACATCCTCTCCTTTCTCTTCCAGGTTCCACTGACTTCTGGCTTCTAGCGTCTCCCCCCAGCTTCTCTCTCCTGACTTTCCCTCTGCTTACAAAGGACTCCAGTAATCTGAATTAAAGCCCAGCCTGATTTGGTTCGGCAACACCTTAACTGAAGTAACATCTTGAAGAGGTCTTCTTTACATTGGGTCTACACCCACCATAATGCAGAACAAGACAAGAGCATATCCAAATTGGGGTACACAATTCAATCCATCATAGAACTTCTCTTAAAATGTGCCTGCTAACATTTGCAGAGGGAAGATGGATGATAGAAGATTCAGTCACTACTTCCTAGGAACTGACAGTCCAATAGGGAAGCTAAGAATTCACAAATATGTATAATACAAGACAATGCTACACTTCTAGACAGGCAGAAACTCCAAAAGTTTACCTTTCAAATATCATTTTGTAGGAAGTTAATTGAGTTACATTTCTGCTTCAGGCCATAAACTCTGTTCTCCTTTGCACCACTCCTAGTGCCATTAAGATGGGGAGGTGGAATTCAATCCCTCTCCTTAAGGAACTCACAGACCACTGGGAGGAGAAAAGCATAGAAACCAACAAATACATTACAAGGTGTTTAGTGCAAGGAGAAGAAATAGTCAAATAGTGATAGGCCAGCACAGAGGAGATGCACAGTATTTAGACTGAATATTTAGGGAGAGTCCCTGGGGGGAGTCACTTGGGCTGAGTCTCAAAGGACAAGCGGGAGGACAAATACTTAAGGTTCTAGGGTAGTTGAAAGGCAGGGCTGCCATATCTGGTTGGCTAACTCAGGAATGTCATAAAGGAAGCAATGGCATTTCAGAGGTATGTCAAAGGGTTGGCAAGTGGGTCAAGCATCCATTTCTAGTGCCAACATCACAATCAGGTGGAGGCCTCTGTCCTCAAGGACAGCAGGGCCTGCTAGTGCCATAAAGAAATCAATGCTGATTTGTAGGCCACTCAGTTAATTACACCCTCCAGAGAGCTGCCAAGAGACTGCAGTTCACGCAACTAGAAACTGGATTACAATTTACCTCATTTCCCTGTTACCAAATCCTGTTGATTTTTCCTCAGAAACAATTCCCCAATCTTTGCTTTTTGATTCCCATTCCTACACTCATATAACACCGTGGTTATGTCCATGGGCTTTGGGGTCAGAAGGCTGAGGTTTCAACCACAGCTCTATTACTTCTTGAGGCAGCATAGCTCAATAGCTATTTTCCCCAGATTTCAACCCTGGTTCCTTACTCACAGCATGTGACTTTAGGCAAGTAACATAATCTCTGTTCATATTAGTTTCTACATCTCTAAAAGAGGGATAACAATTGCATTTATCTCAGAGGTCTGCAGTGCCAAATACACGGTACGTAAATGCTACCTTTCATTATTACCAGCTGTGTGATTTTGCACAAGTTAAATAACCTCCTGTGTCTTGGCTTCTTCATTACTCAAAATGGAGGTAGTCATGAGGATTGAGTTAGATAATCCATGTAAAGCATTTAGCCTAGTAATTGGGAAAAGGTATGTTACCCCAATTCTCAATTCCCTTCCTATACAGCCTGCCTTATAACAGCTGCTTAATAGTTATCATCATCACTCAGATCCTTACTTCTTGTCTACCAGATTTTGCAATATTCAATCCATTCTTAATCCGTTCTTTCTTCCAGATCATTTTTCACAGTGCTGCCACAGTCGCTTTCCAAGAAAAATTGTAATCATGTCCTCTAACCTTATCTTCCCATGCACTCAGCTCCAGAGTCACAGCAAACAGCATGCAGGCCACCCACCTCGGGGTCTGCCCTTCCACACCCGTCCACCTAGAACTGCCTTCCTACCAAAACTGATTAAATCCCGTCCATGTTTCAAGATTGACTTTGATGTTACCATCTCCAGGAAGCTTCCCATCCCTATTGACACAATTTAATTCCTCCTTACCATGTTTCTACAGCCCTGTGTCATTCTATTAAAGGGTATTTACAGTCTTCCTCTAGGCTGGTGATTTGATAGAATTGGAATGTAGGAACATAGGAGGCCTTATTCCTAATCTCTACATCAATGGATGAAGAAACTGAGACCCAGGAGTATTAAAATTTTTGCAAGTCCAGAGAATTATTTGTACATTTCTGGAACAAGCCAGAAGCTCTGTTCCCCTTTGCTTCCAGCGTAGTGCCCTGCAATTATGTCTTACACAAACAGGCCCTCAGTTTTGAAGCAATTGAATTGTGAAGCAAATCAACATTCCTCCTCTTGTTGTATATACCAACATTCTATGACTCTTTTTAAATTTTATTAATTTTTTTTTTTACTTTTTAAAAGATACTTAGATTACACAAATGTTACAAAAATTATAGGGATTCCCATGTGCCTCACTCCCACACCTCCCACAACCTCCCACATAAACATCCTTCATTAGTGTGGCACATCACCTGCAATGGATATACACATCCTGGGGCTTTGCCACTAAGCATGGACCATAGTTCACAATGTAGACCACACTCTCTCCCACACAGTTCTGCATGTTATATGCTGATGTAAAATGGCCTGTATCTGTCATTGTAATGTCACTCAGGATAATTCCCAAGTCCTGAAAAAGCACCTGTATTACAACTGCTTTTCCCTCTCCCTGCCCCCAAAGCATCCAGTGGCCACTGGCTCCACATTAGTGTTGTAATGTCTTCCATTACTTGAATCACAATATGTCTATAAAAGAATACCAGTAAATCCACTCTAGTCCATAGCTCTCCCCGCAATCCTGAGGAGACTGGGATGGTGATGTCCACTCCACCTCCAAGTGAGAGGGGGCTTATATCCCATGGATAAGATGGATGGGATATGACATTTTAAATAATGTTAATATTGAGACTTGTGCCTCTAATGACTGATTGATTGTTCTGAACAGAAATTTCAAAAAATGCTAAAAATGATCAGATTGCCAAAAAAAGTATAAAATCTCAAGTGATATATTCTCTACTATACAAAAATGTTTACTGTTGATAGTCTAGAAATTACAGATGGAGTAGGTAAAATTCCATTATTCTACTACTAAGTATTCTTTCACTTAAGAAGTGAACGTATACACTTTCTTACTGAGTGTGGTAGACGAAAAGGTGCCCCCCCCCCAAACAAAACAAAACAAAAGAAAACAAAAAAAACCAGATATCCATGTCAAGTCCCTGGAACCTGTGAGTGTTACTTATTTGGAAATAGGGTCTTTGCAAATATAATGAAGTTAAGGATCTTGGGAAGAGGAGCTCATCCTGGGTTATCCAGGTGGGTCCTCAATCCAATGACAAGGGACCTTGTAAGAGTGAGGCAGAGGGAGATTTGACAGACAGAAGAGGAAGAGGCAACTTGACCCCAGAGGCAGAGATCTGAGCAATGTGGCCACAAACCAGGGATTGTCAGCAGCCACCGGATGCTGCAAGGGACAAGGAGCAGATTCTACCCTAGAACCCTGGGAAGGAGCGTGGACCTGCTGACCCACTGATTTGATTTTTTTTCAGGAGGTACCAGGGATTGAACCTGGGACCTCGTACACGTGAAGGAAGCGCTCAACCACTGAGCTACACTTGCTCCGCTGATTTCAGATTTTTGACCTCCAGAACTGTGAGATAATAAACTTTGGTCATTTTAATCCAAGAAACTTGTGGTAATTTGTTATAGAAGTCACAGGAAACTATTATACTGAGTGACATATAAATTTTTATTTTATAGTCTCATTAGATCAGGGGTTCTTAACATGGGGTCCCTGAGCTTGAATTGAAATTCAAAAAAACATGATTCTTGTGGGGACATTTTGGTTTGGGAGAGATGTATTTATTAATATACAGTATAGTGTGGACTTAGTAAGGGGTCCATGGTTTTTACCTGACTGTGTGGAACAAAAAAGATTAAGAACCCCTGCCCTAGACAGTTCCCTCATGTCCCTTCTCAACCTCTATCTTTGCCCACCAGAAGCAACCGCTGTTCTTATTTTTTTCACCAAATATCAGTTTTGCCTGTTCTAGAATTTAATATAATTTGAATCCTACATTATAGACTCTTCTATGCAAGGCTTCTTTCATTCGGCCTAATGTTTCTAAGATTATTTTATATGGTTGCATGTGTCAGTAGTTTGTTCTTTTCATTGATGAGTACTATCATATTATATGAATATACTGCAACTATTTTATCGGTTCTCCTGTTGATGGACACCTAGGGTATTTCCAGGTTTTGACTATTATGAATAAAACTACTATGAACAATCTTGTATAAATCTTTTTGTGGGCATATTCTTTCAGTTCTTTTGGTTAAAATACCTGGAAGATGTAATAGCTGAGTCATAGGGTATGTATATGCTTATTTTTATTTAAAATGACCAGACACTTCTCTATCTCTTTGATTATTTAGAAGTGTGCCTTCAGGTAGTGGTTTTTTTTATTTTTATTTTTATTTTTTTAGCATTTTGTCTGGAGTCTACAGTTGTTATCTGCAGGAGGGTTGGTCCAATAGGAGCTACTCCTCCATAATCAGAAGCAGTATCCGAGACCACTGTTTTTATTTATTTATTTATTTTTTTTAAAGATTTATTTATTTTATTTTATTTATCCCCCCCTTGCTGCTTGTGCCTATTTTATTTTATTTATCCCCCCCTTGCTGCTTGTGCTGCTGTGTCCATTCGCTGCGTGTCTTCTCTGTGTCTGCTTATCTCCCCCTTGCTGTGAGGTCTTGCCGCATCAGCCCACGGTGAGCCGGCCTGCCCTCACAAGGAGGCGCCGGGAAGCGAACCCGGGGCCTCTCATATGGTAAACGGGTGCTCTATCCATTGCGCCACACCCGCTTCCTGCCCTGAGGTTGCTGCATCAGCAGACTGCACAGCTCAGGCCTCAGGCCGGCGTGCCTTCACAAGGAGGCCTCTGGACGTGAACCCGGGCCTCCCATATGGTAAACAGGGGTTCTATCCACTGAGCCACACCCGCTTCCCAAGACCACTGTTTTTAAAATTGTTTCATGGACACAGATGTGGTCACTAAAATCCAGATTCCAGGCCCCATGCCTGTCTGGGAGTGGGGTCTAGAAATGTGGATTGCTAACAAGAGCTGGATTTTTTTTTTTATTGCTATGTAATAACCACAATCTTTGCAGCTCAAAACAACACCCATTTATGATCTCACGGTATCTGGAGGTCAGAAGGCGGGGACACAGTGTAGCTGGAGTCTCTGCTCTGTGTCGCACAAGGCTGGCATCAAGGGTCACCTGGGGCTGTCACCTAGGGAACTTGGGGTCATCTTCCCATCTTAGTCAGGTAGTTGGCAGAATTCAGTTCCTTGCAGCTGTAGAACTCATAGAGGCTTTGAGACCAGCAGGTGCTTCACCTTCTCTGGCCAAGCCCACTCAGAATAATCTGCCTTTTAATTAACCGAAAGCCAATTGATTAGAACCTAATCACAGGAGTGCTAGCTCAACATATTCAGGGGTCTCACCTACACTCAAGAGGAGTGCGTAGGTCCCTGGGGTCACATTGGAATTCTGCCTACCCCAAGCTCCTTGGATGATTCCTATGGAAGAGCTTGTTTGAGAATGACTGTTTTAGAAAGTCTGGATAGGTGAAAAGTACGTATCCTATGGAATTAGAAACACCTGGATTAAAATCCTTATCCTGCCACTTACTAGATTAGGATCTTGGGCAAGTCATAATTTCTCTGTGCCTTAAATTTATGTTTTTCACTGTGGATTATAGTACCTACTTCACAGGGTCCTAGAGGCAATAAAGAGTAACATGAAAAAGATTCAGCACAGTGCCTACATATGGATCCATATTTATTGAATGTTAATTAATACTCATCCCCTCTCTCTTTTCTTTTTACTATCAAATTGATCTACAGCAACCTATTTTCCCACTCTCATCAAATAGCCCACACATAATTACATATTAAAAAGAGGGCTACTAAAACTAAGGCCTTAGTCTCTCTCTCTATATAAATTCTCCTCCTACAGTACACCAGAAAATATCCTGGTCATTGTATTTAGCACATTCCATATGTTGATAAATTAAGTTGAACGTCCATTGAAAATTACCCATTAGCTATTCTCAGTATTAATAGTTATTAAGGGGTGAATCTATCCCTTATAAATAATGTTGTAACTGATTTTTTTCATTAAAAAATTCACACACCTTCAGAAAAAAAAAGTCCACAGAAAAAAGACGGCCCACATTATTTGTATAGAAACTCTCAGCAGGTTTTTACCAATGAGATAGTATGTACCTATGAGCATTTTACACCTACATCAAAATCCCACAGTACTTTCTTAGCTACTACATTTTAAACAATAACAAAAGAAACAGATGAGATAAGAGCTTAATTAGCTTGTTCTAGGATAGGCAATAAATTGGCAGCAATAGAAAAGAAATGAAAAGAAAAGAAAAGAAAAGAGAAAAGGAAAGGAAAGGAAAAGAAAAACTGGCTTCTTGCCCAACAGCTGGAGCCTTCTCTGCTATTATAATTGGGAGCATTATTGGAGTTATCCTTGGAACAGATTTATAAGAATCCTCTGAAGAACCCCTTTTGAATTATCTAGAAGAAAAGGAAGCTCAAAAGCACTGAAAACCAACATATTATCCCATAAACTTTTAAAGTTAGGGTAAAAATGTACACTTTATTTTAAACAGATTTTTTTCCCCTAAATGTAGCAAAGAGAGCTTAGTGCTATAAATAAATGTGTGTAGACTCAAAATGAAAGAAGCAAAGAAAGTGGAGGAGGGAGTGGGGGTGGGGATGTGAGGAAATGTCAGGGTCGGGGAGGGCGTGTGCAGAGAAAGGAGTCAGGCAATGACGTCATCCAGGAATGTGAAAACGCGCCACAGGGCAATTGCACAGAATGACTGTCCTACCCCTGAAGATGGTGGTACAAATGGGCGGCAGGGCAAGTGAAAGGAGGGGCGAAAAGCCGGAGATGAGCTAGAACCAAGATCATGCCCGGCAACGGGAATTTATTATTTGCTCTCCATGAACTAGGAGAGTGGGGAGGGATGTAGGAGAGGAGCAATCTTCATTGTGAAGCAGAAAGAAACTCTAGACCCAATTTAGCCTCTAATGTGCTATGTGACCTGCAAAGGCGATTTCATTTCACTGAGTTTACTCATCTGTGTAAAAAAAAAAAAAAAATAGAATGGTAGTGGGGGGGTTATAAAATATCAAGAGCTGACTTAGAGATGGGTAACTGTTGAATGTTACTATCGCCATCAATTTATTGAATGACTATTTGCCACAAAACAGGGATTCTAATGTAGCACTTTTAATTCTAACAAATTCTAATCGACATTTTTATCTCTTATTTAAATAGTGTGATCAAGGCCTCACGTGTGGAAAACAAGAAGCTAAACTTCACCTTTTTATACTGTCCTACTAAAAAAAAATTTTTTTAAATAAAAAAAAAATCAAAAAAAAAATTTACTGTCTTACGCCCCTCCTACCGCCCTTCCCCCTCCTGAATGTCTCTGGCCTTCTGTGACTATTCTTGTTTTTAAAAATCAAGTGCAACTAGTATTGCTCAGATCCCACACACACTCTTTTTCACATAGGAAGCTGATGCTATTTCCCCACCAAATAGTTCAATACCTCAATACAGGCAATGCCTTTATTTCAAGGCCTCAACACTCTCCTACCTGCCCCCGCGGCAGGGACTTCAGCCTCTTTTGTAAGTTCATATATCCCAAATACCTGGGCAGTCACAGGGGGTGAATAATATGTGTTGAATGGCTAATGGGTTCAGCACAAAGTCGAAAAATTAATTCTATTTGAATTTCAGTCCATGTAACCTGCTTTTACACCTTTTTGTTTTTTTTCTGAAAATTAGAATTTTGATTGTACCTGTATCGTTAGGGTTTTTTTTTGCGTTTTTTTTTTTTAATTTATTGAAGTATATCACTCGTACATGAACATAAACAATAAGTGTATAGCATAGGTTCACTTTTTAAAAAACACAGATGTAAATTCCTAAGAACTGGGCAGTTCATGTAAGAGATAATGGCAAGTGCACTTGCCATAGGAATGTAGATGAAGAAAATTATTAAAAATAATGAATAACTAATTGGCCAACAGTTAAATTATTATACTCTGTTATGCCATTACTAATGCATTAGGGCATCCTTGACTTGGGCAATATCTTTTCCCCTTCGCCTAGCTCTACTGGATTGTTCTATGGGGACTAACTGGCCTTCAGTTGCAGATTAACCTGGATTCTTTGTCTCCCTTTGGTAACACTGAGGGTAATGTCACAAGCTAGCTGTGAATACTAAGAAAGATCTATCCCCAATATAACTACATTCTAGGAACCACTTTAGAAATACTACCAGTTTCTGGTCATTGTGGGATGGGATAAACCGGTGGATGGTTCAAAGCAAAGCCATTTCTATTTCTGGAAATAGATTTAAGGCACATCTTACCTATGGAGGACTAGTCACTCCTGTTTGTCTCTGAAGTAAAATATGATCAACAAACCCCAGCATTTTAATTTTTATGACTTCATTTTGGATCATCTTCACAGACTACTGCATTAAGTACAAGATAATAATCTCTCATAACTTCTGACTCACAAACAAAAAGGTTCCTGCCTAGAATCCTAATGGGTCATAATCCTGGTATACTTTAGTCTTCTCTAGTCTTTCAAAATGTAAGGCACAAAATTCTCTCCGAGTTCTTTTATATGCTCCCTTCTTTCAAGGCTTTTTAAAGAGAATGTGTACTAAGCTATTTTGAAATAAAAATTAGGATAGTTCACCTTTCCATTTTGAGGTTAAAATGCACATTCTTTATATTCTTGGCATTTTTTCTTGAAGATGAACAGTCTGGTGCATTTTAGATCATTTATACGGAAAAAACAAAACAAAACACTGAATTTTGACTTCAACCTAATTTAAATTGTTTATACATTCATGGGAAAAGCCTAGTTAACTTTGGTGACTGTTCTTTGAGATTGCTGCCCTACTAGATAAACAGTCAGATTTCCCCAATTAGAAGTTTACTCTGCATTTTCTTAGAATGAGAACTGTTGTATGGCAGATAACACATAAAGGACATTAAGTTATGGATCAGTTGTTCTCGAACTCTAGCTTGTAACAGAATCACCTGGAGAGCTTGTTAAGGCACAATTGCTGGGACCTCCCTCAGAGCTTCTGATTTGGTAGGTTTTGGGATGGCTCCCTAGAATTTGTATTTCTAACAAGTGATGCTGAAGCTATTTCTGCTCTCCGACCATAATTTGGAAACCGGTTATATAGCTCATCTCTTTTTTTTAAAGATTCCCAGAGTTAAAACCTAGAATTTATCTTAAAAATCCACCACGGGGGAGAGTGGGCAGACCAAACAGCACCAGTTGTTTTGACTCTAACCAAGTTGCTCTCCCCCTCCCAGGTTATGTAAATAAACCGAGATTCCAATACGCATCCGGGTTCTTGGATCCTTCCGAGACAGCCAGACCAGGTGTATGTAGGGCTGTCTTAGTTTTAGAGTACCTTCAGTTCACACCCTGTAAACCCTGCTTGTAAATGGAAACTTTTAGAGGGAATTTCCAAAGGAGTGTTTTACATACTTCCCTCGTCCGCGACTCCCATCAGATAGTAAAATTCAAATAAAACCTCCCCAATGTTTCAAAGCGTTTTGACAAAGCTGGTCCCGGCAGACCTAACCTTCCTGCCCCCGTGTGCAAAACCTGCTGTCGCCACGAGCGCCCCATCGCCGCAGCTGGGGTCGCCGGGCGCTGCCTGCCCGAGAGGCGCTGGCCTGCCCCGCGCTCTCCGCCCGGCTCTGGCTGGGCATCGTCCGGTCCCGGGGTGCAGGCGCCGGGCGTCGCGCGCAGGGCGCACGCAGCCGCGGGGTCCCGCGAAGCCCGGCCACGGCCAACGCTGTTACCCCGCTGCGGCCCTAGGGGACCCCGCAGCCCGCGCCGAGCGACAGCCCCGCGCTCGCACGCCCGCGGTGCGTGCCGAGGCGCAGGCCCGGGAGCCGCGGAGGCAGCTCTGCCCAGGGCTAGTGTATGGTCGGGAACTAGCGCCACCGCGGCAGCAGTGTGACGGGGGCTGGGGAGAGGAAAGCCCCGGAGCTCCGGGGGCTCGGCCGCCGCTTCCCCCCGGCCGCCGCGGCTCAGCCGCGCTCTCAGCGGCCGCGGGCAGGACTGAAGGCCGCCTCGGCCGCACTACCACACAGTACCGACTCCTCCAGCAGCTCGGGAGCTCGCGTCTTATGTACCTTGCTAAAAATAGCCTGCGAGGCCCCCTACCAATCAGACGCGGGGAAATTTCGAATTGCGCCAATAGTAAAGGCTGTGATGGAGAGGCTCGGTCACGCCAGGCGGGGCAGCTGTGTATTGCAGCCCGCGATTGG
>JAQZBX010071332.1:0-15253 GCA_029593785.1 Cabassous unicinctus | reverse complement strand
GTTTATTGATTAAATTAGCCTAAATTAAGGAAGCTTATAATAGCTTCCTGATATGCACAGCCCTCCCTGAGGTAACAGACTTTGGAGGTCACCTCACACAGTACCTTTGCCACCAGAGTATTTTTTCTTCTACCTATTATTCCAGCTTTATGGCAGGATGGCTTTTCACCATGGCTAAGCTACTCCTTACTAACCTTTGGAAGCTGTGGTTACTCTTTCAAGCCCCAGAAGAAAACGGAAGGCAGTATAAAGTTTTCATAGGGGCTAAATTCAGGGGCCGGTTAGACGCAAGTTTGGGGTCCAACCCTGGCCCCTCACTAGCCACATAGCTTGATTATCCGTAAAATGAGGTTAATACCTATGTTGACGCCTAGTCCCGCTCTCCTCGAATGGGTCCGGGGGCTGGCAGTGGCATCACCCGGGCTGGTTAAAGATGCAGACTCTTGTCCCCATCCCAGACCACTGAACAGGTGACTGCCTTTTAACAAGATCTCCAGATGATCTGTCCCCACATTAAAGGGTCAGGTGCCCAGCTCTAATTCAAACGCCTCATTCAGATTAAACCTGCAAACCTGCACTTAGAAAAACTGCAGCTTGTGCACGCCACAAGAGAATAGAATCCAGATCTATTCTGGTCCACGCCCTTGCTACTCACCAATGGCGTTAAAATGGTCCTCGGCGTGCACACTTGTGTGCACATGTGTATACTAATGAAGCTGCCCTTCCCAGCGGAGGGGCAGGCTGGGGACCATGGCATGTGTGTCCACTGCCCAACCCATCCACACGCTTCAGGAGAGCTGGTGGGGACACGCAGTGCTGTCAGGGTGCAGGACAAAGGCAAAGCTATGTGGTTACCTTAACTGAGGCTCTGGTGTCTGAAAACAATCTCTAGGATATTTGGAATTCTTAAATAAAAATTCCAGACTTCCTGGGGGACTTCTGAATACCCTACATTAAGAAAGAATTCTAATTTTGCTTTCTGGAAAAACCCAAGTACCACGAGCAGATTCTTCTTAAAGGCAGACTCTTGAAGGTGCTGCCGGCTCAACCCATGAGCCCTGCCCTCCCCTCTGCATCCCGTCCAGCCTCCAGGGTATGTCCTGGGTATGGCTTTCCATTCCTGTGGGGTGCACTCTGCTGACAGTCAGCTGCCGGCACACCCATTTGCTACCTTCTTCCCAAGGTGTCCCCATCCACAAGGCTGGTAAGGGTTGCTTTTATAAAAGAGACACATTTTCAAGGGGTTAAGCTTTAGAGGGCTGTTCTAGTTTGCTAAGCTGCCAAAATGCAGACACTGTGTTCCCTTGCCAGTGGGCTATACTTTGGAGTTTGTGCTCCTGAGAGTGACAGAGTTGGACTCAAGTATGGCTTCCCTACACATGGCTCATCTGTCCCTTCTATTTAACCTATACTTGGTGCTGGAGTTGGTAGGTGTACATCCAAGAGCCTGGAGTCTTTGGGCTGTCCATGTGCCAGCTGGGCCCAGAGCCCCAGAGGAGTTGCAACACCTACTGTCCAGTTCATTGGACTCACCCAGGACAACTAATAAGGAGGTGAGAATTGGCAACCACCATACCAAGGAAATGAGAGAGCCTACAACTGCAAGCAAGAAAATCCCATGCATTGGCTGAATGGGATCGAAGCCCCTTCTCAGTTGGAGGTGGAGTGGACATCACCATCCCAGAATCCTCAGGATTGGGGAATAGACTATGGACTAGAGTGGATTTACTGATATTCTACTATAGACATATTATAATTCTAGCAATGGAAGAAATTAAAACATTGATGTGGAGGCAGTGGCCACTGGAAGCTCTGGGGGCAGGAAGAGAGAAAAACAGTTGTAATACGGGGGCTTTTTCAGGACTTGGGAATCATCCTGAATGACGTTGCAACAACAGATACAGGCCATTTCATATCGTCCCACAACGTGCAGAACTGTGTGGGAGAGAGTGTAAACTACAATGTGAACTATGGTCCATGCTCAGTGGCAATGCCCCAGGATGCGTTTATCAATTGCAATGAATGTGCCACGCTAATGAAGGATGTTGTTTATGTGGGAGGGGAGGTGTGGGGAGTTGGGCATATGGGAATTCCTATATTTTTTGTGTAACATTTATGTAATCTAAGTGTCTTTAAAAAAAGAAAAAATATATATTAAAAAAATAGTTCAAAAATTTTTTGTGATGATGAATGCACAATATTGTGATTGTACTAAAAGTCATTGATTATACACATTAGATAGAGCATATGGTATGTGAATATATCTCAGTAAAACTGCTTAATAAATAAATAAATAATTGTGCAGGCAAAGTCAGAAATAGCAAATATGTACAGCAGGGGAAACAGAGGGAGATTGAGAGGTGAAGAATTTTCTTGATTGTTTGTTTTTTGTTTATTAATATTATTATTGAAACAATGAAAATGCTCTAATAATGCTTGAAGTGATGAATGCACAGCTATGTGATTATACTGCATACCATTGATCGTATATTTTGGATGAATTGTTTACTTTATTAATATGTATCAATAAAATTGATTTGTTAAAATTAAAAAAAAAAAATGCAGACACTGTGAAATGGGTAGGCTTTTAACAATGGGAATTTGTTAACTTAGAAGTTTAGAGTTTTGAGGCTGAGAAAAATGTCCAAATCAAGGCATCATCAGGCAATGCTTTCTCTAAGAAGACTGGCTGCTGGTTGACTCCTGGACTCTTCTACCATATGGCAAGGCACATGGCAGCATCTGCTGGTCTCTCCCTTCTCTTCCAGGTTTTGTTTCTTTCAGCTTCTTGCTTCTGTGGCTTTCTCTCTCTCTCTGTACTCACCCCATTTATAAAGAACTACAGTAAGAGGATTAAGAGTCACCCTGGGTCATGCCTTAACTGAAGTAACCTAATCGAAAGGCCCTACTTACAAGTTCACACCCACAGGAATGGATTAACTTTAAGAACATACTTTTCTGGGGGCCATACAGCTTCAAACCATCACAAGGGGTGTTAGAAATGATCTACTCCAGTCCTACCTATTTCAGGTGAAATACACACACGTTCTATATAAAAACATACTGAATATTTTCATATTTAAAATATTTAATGTGATTATTTGTAAAACATTTTATGTTGCCTTTGAACTGTATTACCTCTCTCTATTTCATCTGAAGGCTGGAAAGCTGAATAACTTTCACGAGTCATGCTTTCTCTGGGTAGACCAAAGAAAATGGGCTGAGAAAGTTCATAACTCAGATCCCAGATATGGTTATTCTAATCGCCAGTTCTTAACCCCATAAAAAATTTAAGTGGCTCTTGTGAGATGGAAAGCCCACTTTCATGAGCATGAAACTCCAGCCAATCATGTATAGTGCACAGCATACACAGGTGGTATCCAGAGGTGGTATATGTTGCTGCTAAATTACTGAAAATCGTTGCAGTCATTATTTTTGAAGATGGTCCCTTAGCAATCACGAGCATTTTTTGGATGATCCCAGTTTGGAGGAGAGACTCATGCTTTCCTCTTGGTCCTGCTTGAAAGTTTTAGGATGTGATCAGGTAGTGCCAAGACCTTTTCATATTCCTCCTGGCTCTGGTCACAGTGTCAATTGCTTCAAAAATTGAGATAAACTCAGAGTACCTCCCAAAGTTTTATTTACCGTACTGGGGCATACGCTAAAGCAAACTCTAGAAACATCATGGGCCAAAATCCAGGGAAAATTAACCTCCACACCAGAACACGTATGTATACTCTGGTCTCACCTCTCACACTTTAGCCTGGCATGCAGGTTCTTTAGAAACAGACTGCTCTATGGTGCTGGATCACCTTTGAGGATGCTACCATGTGGTCAATCCTTGTTCACAGCAGAGCCAGGGCTGCATTTGGCAAAGCCTGGGCACTCAGGCCACACTGGTCACCCTGAGGGGCTCGGGGATACAAAGAAAGCCAGGAACTGTCCTCATCATGAGACGTTTGAGCCACAAGCAATGGTCAAGAAAGTAGTGAGAGTTGCACAATTCTGTAAAGCCCCTGGTAGGATGTTCGGCATGGGGCAGGGGCTCAGAGCATAGATGCTGAATTTGTGGAGTGGATGGGGTTTGTAGGAGCACATGGGGGAAGGGGCATTTACAAGAGCTGACACTTACATGGCACTTACTATAGACCAGGCACTATTCCAAAACACTTTGACTTAGTTATGCCATTTAATCCTTACAACTACCATAGAGGATGAGTACTAGTTATCATCCCAGTTTTATAGATGAGAAAACTGAGCCACAGAAGGATGTTACTTACCCAACATCACACAACTAGTAGGTGGCAGGGCTGGGTCTTGAACCCAGGGCATCTGGCTTCAGAATCTGCTCCTAACCACTAACTCCAAACATGGTAAGGTCCAAGGATGGCCCCCGAGCCTAGCCTTATTTTAGAAGGGCCTTTTTCTACAAGCCCCATTTAAAGGTTTCAAGAGATGAAAGAATCTCCAGACCAGGGCTCTGGGAAGGATGGATATACAGCGATAACCACTAACTTCTCTACACAAGAAGGAACTTCAGCATCTTAGAGCATCTCTACAATGGTACTATCATGCAATTTCCCCATATGTTTAAGCTACACCTGTCTTCCGGTAAATTGAGGCTATCGCCTTTTTTTCTTTTTCCTTTCCCTTGGGCCCTGAAGAGATGCAGTTGCTGGTTTTGTACTGGTAGCATAAAAGCTAAATAAAAATAAATTGAAATATTTATAAATACGGAGTTTTCCAGAACACAAGCTCCCTTTTAGTTCCCCCTCCACTTTTTTTTTTTTTTAAACTATTTCTAATTTATTAAACCTGCAACCCTCTATGGGTTTGTATCCCTTCTTTTCTTTCTGACTCAAAACATCCTCTGCACTTAGGGATTCAATGGAACCCACTCCAGTACTGAAAATCATAACGTGCCTGGAGGGATTGCTGAGTTCAATATCTTATTCATTTGTGCATTGAAAAAGTAATGAAATGAAAAGACAATTTTTAAACCCACTACGGTGGCTTTCATATTTCTTTGTTTAAAATGAGTGATCTTTCTATGCAGGCTAGGAAAGCACCATATGAAGGCTCCAGGTGTGACTAAGAAGCCCTGATTAACCAGAGATACTGAAGATCAACTGGGATTTATGATGACATCTTGGCATGACAAAACAAGGGAAACCAAATTGGTTGGAGGAGCACCCTACCATCTCAAAAGTCCCAAGGAGCCTTCATGGGAATAAGTAGAAATTTGGGCTGCTTTCATTAAAAGTGTCATTAACTGCTTCCCATGTTCGAGGCCCCGGGTTTGATACCCGGTACCTCCTAAAAACAAAACACAAACCAACAAATGCAAAAACCCTCTCATTGGGGAATGGATGTAGCTCAGTGGTGAGTGCCTGCTTCCCATGTACGAGGTCCTGGATTCAATCCCTAGTACCTCCTAAAAAAAAAAAAGTGACATTAATCAAGGTTGTTATTCTGAACATTAGTGAATATCCAGATTAGGAAAACAATACAATTAAAATAGAGTGGCAGTAATGAAAATGCAGAGTTTTCCATAGAAGGAGTGGCTTTCTGGCAGGAAGCTGCTTATTCTTGGTTATAAAATTGAAACTCATTTTAAAACCTTTAAAGGGCTAGAAATGGCAATATTGCAAATGCCCGTTACCAATTTTTGTCTGTAATGTACCTTACAGAAAAATGTCCTAAAGCAGTCTATTACTGTAAATCCTCTTAGAGGCAGAAATCCTGGCCAAGGGTGGCCGTGGGGTGGCAATTCAGACACAGACGCTCTTCTTGGTGATTTTTAGCTCAAATGGATAGAACGGCAAATGGTGAACCTTGATCAGAAGCCAGATAAATGACTTCTAGGTCTCAGGCTATGATTCTCCTCATTATGCCTGGGCCACATCAGCATTAGCTGCTCTTGGGAAAGTCTAACACTGGCCAGGAGACCCAGGTTCTCATGCCACCTCTTCCCTTAACCAAATGTGACATCAGCAAGTGATACACCACTCAGTCCTTATATGGCCTCATTTAATTGCTGGGGCCAAACCAGCTGCATGCTGCAACCCTTCAACTGCCCTTACGGTCTTACAAGGGCTACAGTCTCCATGCACTATTAGTCACTTTAGATGTGGTGGTTTGGAGCTATGTTCCCCAGAAAACAGATTCTTAAATTTAATCCATTCCTATGGGTGTGAACCCATTGTAAGTGGACCTTTTGTTGAGGCTACTTCTGTTAAGAAGGTGCAGCCAACCTCAGTCAGGATGGGTCTTAATCCTATTACTGGAGCTCTTTATAAACAGAGTGAAATTCAGACAGACAAAGAGAAAGCCAGAGGAAGCAAGAGGCTGGACACTGATGGAACCTGGAAAAGAAGGGAGCGACCAGGAGATGCCTCCATGTGCCTTGTCATATGACAGAGGAGCCAAGGATCGCCGGCAGCGAGCCGCAGAAGGCAGGTCTTCAGGAAGAAAGCATCGCCTTGATGATGCCTTGATTTGGAGTTTTTCCCAGACTCAAACCATGAACAAATAAATTCCCATTGTTTAAGCTGACCCATTTCCTGATATTTGCTTGAGCAGCCAAAGAAACTAAAACAATAGATTTTTAATCCGGCTTTAAATTAACTCACTAAAAAATTAACCTCTCCTAAGCAGTAATATCCATGAAATCACAGGTCTGATGTGCTAGGGTTAAATAAAATATTAATGTGGTGGATTGAGTTATGTACTCCAATATAGACATGCTCTTAATCTTAATCCACACTCCTGTGGGTGTGAAACCGTTGTAAATAGAACCTCCTGAAGTTGTTATTTCTAGCTAAGGGTGGCCTTACTCCATCTTACTGGAGGCCTTTATAAAGAGAAGAAACTGGAAGCCAGAAGCTGGAGGAAACCACACAGGAAGAAGCTGGAAGTCAACAGAAGCAGGAAGAACCCACGGAAGGAGAGCACCTCACCATGTGATGGGGGACCAGAGATGTAAGCCAAGGAACCCAAGGATTGCCAGCTGCCAGCACCAGAAAGCTACAGACTCCAGGAGAGGGCAAGCCTTGCTTTTGGCTTGCTTGGCTTTGGACTTCTTTCGGCCTCAAAACTGTGAACCGATACATTCCCACTGTTTAAGCCAACCCATTGTGTGGTATTTGCCATGGCAGCCTGGCAAACTAAGACAACACATTAAAAAAAAAAAAAAAAAGAAACAGGAATATCTATCAGACGAATGAAACCTAAGGACCTGAGCATGACTGTGTTAAGAGAAACTTGCACAGTTAATTACTATTTTTCATGTTCCTTACTTGTTTATATTTCAACATTACTGTCCTTCTGTTTCCCTCTTAACCAATGGTTCCTTTTGGGTATAAACGAAACAATACTATTTAGATTACGATCAAGTTGGACCATGGCAGCTGACAGTGTCCAGAAAAGGGGCAAGCTGACTAGTGCTGAGCCCCACGCTGTGTCCTCCAAGCCTCATCTCTGCCCCGTGCTCGCTTGCTGAGCAGCTGCCTGTGGCTCATGTAGGGAAAGCTGCTCCTTCCACCTCCACTCTGGAGACACAGACTGCCACTCCCTAAACTCCCTGGGAGCCCAAGATGCTCATGTTCAGTGTGTATTTGCATGAGTGTAGCGTATATTTGCTGTTGTGTACTTGCGCATGTAGTATGTATTTGCATGTGTATGGTGTATATTTATGCATGTAGTGTGTATTTGTGCATGTAGTGTGTATTTGTAGATGTATTGTGTATTTGCACGTGTGTAGCATATATTTGCATATGCAGCATGTATTTGCATGCACGTGTTTGTGTATGGTTGTGTGTGTGAATATACGCAAGTGCTATATGAGAATGGTGGTGGTAAATTGGATATTAGAAAGTTGGGGAGGAAAAGAAACGTGCACAGTGGCTGCCCAGGTGCTCCCACATCTACAGTCCTTGGCACCCCACTCCACTCCTAAGCCACGGGTCCAAGGGGTGCAGATTCGGCTTCTCCTGACAGTCACTGGGCACCTGCGTGCAGCACTGTGAGGGAAGAGGGCAGCCGGGCCCCAGCCCTGCTCACAGAAAGCTCACAATCACACTAGGAAACAAGACTGGACCAGAAGAGAGCAATCAGAAAGCTATAAAATAATGCTATTATTTTGAAAGGAGCACTTGGTCAACTTAAAAAAGTACACCCTCATCTAGAATCTCACTTCAGACAATCAAGTTTCAAAATGAGATTCAGATTATAACTGCACAAGAAATTGCTAGAACCAGAACCCCTGTGCAAGGGTCTGGTCTCCTTGTCCCCCCACTCCCACCCCAATTTGGAATCAAGAGTTCTTTCTATAAGATTTATAGGTCATTTATAAATTTGTTTTTTCATGCCCCTGTTTCAAATCCCAGGTTGACAAGAGCAAAACGTCACATTAAAAACTGGAGGCATATCAACATTCATTCTTCCACGGCGGGGAAATTCAGGCACAATCACAGGAGCGCACCAACACTCTAATTGTGTAAAATTTTCCCTGAAAAGCCCGGTTGACTAAATAGCTCCAGTCCTTCCAAGTGTAAAAGTAATAATATTTCCTACACACCCCATGAAATAATTCATTCTTCAACTGCAAGCATATCTTTTCCTACAGCTGGTTAAAACAGACTACTCGCTTCCCCAACAGTACCGCTACCCCTTTTCCTTGGCTTTTGGGGAGAAGTGAAGCTATACCGTATTTTTCAAATCGTGGGTTATGATCCATTAAGTCAATGCAGTAGACTGCAATCAACATCTGAAAAACTAGACTAGACAACAGCAGCGTACGTCAAGTAAAGGATGAGGACTGTGGGAAATGTTTGCTTCCGTTACCTGGGTGCATTTGTGTTGGGTTGTGATGTAAAATGCATTTCTTACGATTGGGTCAGGTCAGGGTTAAAGGCACTGGTTTAAAAAGTAGACGACTATTCAGATATTTCATTTCTCCCTATTAAGGCAAATCACCTTCTTCCACAAAACTCGGTCTTGGTCGGGAACATACTAATAGGTGCTAGAGGAGGTGTTTTAAGTTTGTCAGTAGAAGGAGCCCAGGGGGATCAGAGCGGCTGGAGAACTCGGCAGGCACCGGAGCCCCTCAGGGGCTGATCGTGGGACTCTGGGCCAGCCACAGAAGCACCTTTCGTAGCCTCAGTTTCCTCCTCTATAAAATGGCTATGATAACCCTGAAGCGCCAACTTCAGTTTAGCTAATGGTTTAGCTCCGTGCTGTATACACACCTGAGGAATTCAACTCAGCACATCTCCATTGGAGCAGAGGCTCTCCACGGGCCGCAGGTCCTACCCAGCTGTGTGCTTACAAATCACGGCAGGCTAATTAAATCGGAAGCTCCAGGGGTGGGCCTCTGTGCCTGAGGTTTCTTTAAAGCTCCCTGGTGATTTTCGTGTGCAGCCGGGGATAAGAATCATGGTCTCAGGGACTGGATTACTGGATTACTTTATGTTCAGCATTGTGTCTGCTGGCTTTCTCTCTCTCTCCATACACAGACACACACGTGCACGCATAGACACACATGTACACACAGACACACATGTACACACACATGTACACACAGACATACATGCACACATACACAGACACGCACAGGCACACACGTGCACACATGTGCACAGATACACAGACACACATGCATACACACAGACACACATGAACACACACACAGACATACATGTGCACATATACACCCATTTGGAATATATTCCTTATATTGCAACTGACTTCAGGAAGAAACAAAAAAAATCCTAAAGCCTTATTACTCAGTGATATGAAATGTGAAAATCAAAATCTTTTGTATTTTGGCAAATCAGTTTCTATTTTAAAACTCTCCAATTTAGTCAAATCATTACTTTTGACATTTCAAGGAAATCCCCCCCAAAATTGTTATTTATATGGCATTATTTAAAAAATATTAAGAGAGAAGAAATAGAATTCTACAGTGAGTAAACTGAATACAAGACTGGGGATCTGTTCTTCTACAGATTTTACGCGTTCAAGGAAAATAAGGTACTCTCACAACACCTAATCAAAAGCAACTATAATCCGTGCATGATTACCGGGTTAGCATCTTCCACTTCTTTTTATTCATACATAAAGAAACATTTAAAAACAACAGTGCCAAGAGATTCATCTGAGATATGAATATGATTAAGCATTTTTTCCCTTGCTCATTTTCTTCATTAACAAGGAGACCTTGGTCATGTCAAGAAGAAAAAAAAAAGATGCTTTCTGTAGCAGTTAGCATCACAGAGGAGGTCCCTTTGCTTACGAATATACTTTGAGAAATTGTGTTCTCTAACCTTAGATAAAATTTATTGTCTTACCTGAACTTACTTAGGATAAAAGTAAAATACTGTTAACCAAAAAGTGAGAAAACAGCACCATCCTCAAGGCCACCAGCTGGCTCTGCCCTCTTCCCAATGTTTTAACTGATGACAATGAAGCTTCCGAATGAAAAATGATGAACTGACCTTACAAATTACTTTTAAATATAAGATGCTTTCTAGACATAAAAACTCACACTTAGACTCAACCTAGAGCACCTGATCGGCAGGTACACCCTGAGTTTTCGACATGTTTCCAGGTGGGTCAGGATAGGGAACCTCGCTGGGGTCCAGGGTCCAGTTGGGCACAGGGAACTAGACAGAATCTGGTCACACAGGATTGCACTGCGTGTTAAACTGTCTGCAGAGATGATAATCACTACAGATTTTAATAGGGAGAGAAATCAGAGCGGTTGAAGGTGTCCTGAAGGAGGGGGGTAAATTCTGCAGGGAGGTGTGACTTCTCAACACAACTTCACGAGACACACAAGCAGTGGTGCCCTACACAGATGCGATGCTTCCGATTTTGAGTTATTTTAATGTCTTGCTACCCATGAATGTCCTCCAACAAACATATGGAGCTCACTCACTCAAGACCTTCCTGGTCTCTTTCCCCATTTGCTTTCTGTCATTGTAGGAAAGGTCCAACTCCCCACATAGGAAGGGATTCTAATTCCTTTCTTTCACTCTTTTTGCTCATTGACTTCCTTCTACCATCCCTTCACCCCATTCACCTCACCAAGCTTCCCTCACCTTGAAGACCCCTTTTCCTTTCTGCCTGAGCCCCTCTTCTTTCTTCCCTTGAGTTTCTTCTCCCCCTTTTGACTGCTGGTTTCATTCTAGCTACACTATGTGAACCAACTTTGATCAATACTGAAATCTAAGCTCTGGTTTTAGAATGATCTATCTGCAGCCAGAAACAGCTCTCTTCCCCCTGCCGCCATCTTGATTGGACCTTGGGCCTCCTCTGGGGTGTGGGAGAGCACAGCTGTTGGGATGCTTCCCCAAGGAAAATATGTGAAAACACACAAGGCTGTCGGTAATGCTAATGGTAACAGTGGCAGAAATTTTGATAAAGAAATAAGAAACGTAGTTCTTGCAAACTCCATCTGGGTCTCCATGGAGTATTTGCAAAGCAACACAAATACCAAAGTCTCCATGTTTTGAACTGAGAGTGCCGTGAAGGCTGTGAAGGTTAATTTAAGGTGTCAACTTGGCCTGGTTGGGGGTCCCGTTGTTTGGTCAAGCAAGCACTGGCCTGCTTATGACCATGGGGGTATTTCATAGGTGGATTTGAATCTGTAGTCAGCTGATTGCATCTAAGGCTAATGACATCAGCATTTAAGGGAGTCTCCTCATCCAAACAGTTGGGGGCCTTAAAGCAAGAACTAGGGATTTCAGTGGTCAGAAAGAAGAATTCTTTCTCTACCTCTCCTGAGGAATTCAACGTCACCCTCATCCCCTCATCAGAGTTCCAGCTTGTGGCCTGCCCTTCGTAATTTGGATTTGCCAACCCCCATGGGTGCACAAGACAATTCTGACAATAAATCTTTTACTATTGATTATATATGGATCTCCTGTCGTTTCTGTTTCTCTGTAGAATCCTGACTAATACTGAGTCCTGCTAATTTTCTGCATCTCACCAGCCTCCATGCAGCTGACAAAGCTCTAGAGCAGAGGGGGAGCCCGGGTGTCCTCAAACCACTCTTTCATCTGCCTTCTCCCACTACAGATTATTTTAAAAAGATTAAAAAATCCCAGAGGCGGGAACTGACAATAAAAGAAATAAGATGACAGGGGTGATGGATGGGTTTGCTGAGCTTCCTGAAAGAGCAAACAGCTGAACGAGGGCTCCAAAAAACATAAAATGAATTTTGCTGGGCCGTGGGATTCAGGAAACCATTTCCTCTAAAACAGGGTCAACTTCGTTTCCAGGGAGCAGTGGTAATCACTTATTCTTTGTGGGTGGATTGAGTTGATGGCCCAAGAACAATTTACCCCCAACAATACAGAGGCAGCAGGGCTGAAAAATGTGTCCAGAAATCGAAGCTGCTTATAGAAAACATCAGGTGAGTCTGCTACAAACCAGACCGTGGGGAGAAAATGTGCGCTTGATTCCTTCACGCCGTGAGGAGCAATCAAACGCACTGCACTTTTCTGAAAAAAATTCTAAGGAGAGGGAAGAAACTTTTACATTTTCAAAATAATACATTATTTTATGATATATGGAAAATATATTCCAACTTGAAGCCCCATTTGTGAATTTATTTTTAATATTTTATCCAAAAAATGAGACATAAAAATATAAATATTTATCCAAAACATGCATTTGTTTCCCAGCTTTCAAAAATTATTTAATCTATAAAATCCCTCTATAAAAGCTCTAACTGGATTTTTTCAAGGTAGAAGAGCCCAAAATTAAATTATTCAAAAAGGGAATGAGGAGGAAAAAAGGGGCTAGGAGGGCACTTTCCACCCACACTGAGGGGCTAGTGGTGTGTGTCCCATCCAAGGTGAAGGGTTAGAGGGCATGTCCCACCCGGGTGAGGAGTCAGGGGGCAAAGGGTCAGAGGACACCCCCACCCAGTCATGCCTCTTCCAGAGTAAATATCACCCAACGTTCAACCTCAAACAAGAATGAGTCTTTCTTTCCTTGGCCATTTCTTACAGCTTCTCAAAGTTCATTGGGATAGGAGGACAAGGACATCATTCTTGTGAGAATACTGTTCTAATAGATGAACAACGTTGGCAGCACGTTCTTTTCTGGGACCTCAAAAATGATGCAACCCCTATAAAAAGATTCTGGATTCCACATGCGAGGTGGTCCCTGAGTTTTAAATAAAGAAATGGAATACTCATTCGATTGACATGAAAAAAGATCCAAGATCAGTTATTATTTAAAATTATTTGGAGTCTAAATTTTCAAGGTAGAAAATGAGCCCATTTCCTTTTTTTCACTTGGGTCTATTTAATTTTCTTTATCAAGTGAGATTATCAGTCAACCAATAATTTTTAAAAAATATATTTTTATTATAGAAGTTGTGATAATTATACACAATCTTGTACATGTATATAATTTCCATACAACATCCCTTCACCAACACATTGTGGAACATTTGTTACAGTTTATGAGATAGTATCATCAGAATATTCCACTAACTATGGTCCATAGTGTACATTTGGCATATTTTTTCCATACTCCCCTATTATTAACACAGTACATCTTTGGCATTGATGCAAGAATATTACCGTATTGCTGTTAACTATGGTTCATAGGTTACATTAATTGTATTTTTCCCATGTTTCTCCACATTCCAACCGCTCTGCAATAGTGATATACATCCATTCTAGTTCAAAGAAGGACATTCCTGCATTTGTACCATTAACCACAATTCTCATCCACCTCTAGGTTCACTGTATTATTCAGTCCCTAGATTATAATCTAGCTTACTGTTAATTGACATTTACATCCCTAGACTACCCTTTTCAGCCACAATTCCATTTATAAACCAGCTGCTACTCACTATAATGTGTTACCATCAACTCTAGCCATTTCCACACTTTTACAGTCAAGTTAATTAAAACTTCTAATACATTAAACATCAGTGGTACTTCTCAGCCCTCCTCTTATCTCCTAATAACCTATACTCTAGGTTTTAACTCTATGCATTTATTCTTCATATTAGTGAGACCATGCAATATTAGTCCTTTTGTGTCTGGATTATTTCACTTAGCATAATGTCTTCAAGATTCATCCATGTTATATGTGTCCCAATTTCATTTCTTCTTACTGCAGCATAGTATTCCGTCATATGTATATACCACATTTTGTTTATCCATTCACTGGTTGATGGGCACTTGGGTTGTTTCCATCTTTTGGCAATTGTGAATAACACTGCTATGAATATTGGTGTGCAGATGTCAGTTCACATCACAGTTTTCAGTTCTTCTGGATATATTCCTAGTAGAGGAATTGCTGGATCATATGGCAGTTCTATATTTAGTTTCTTGAGGAACCGCCAAACTGACTTCCACAGAGGCTGCACCATTTTACATTCCCACCAACAGTGAAGGAGTGTTCCTATTTCTCCATATCTTCTCTAGCACTTACTTTTTCTGTTTTTTAAATAATGGCCATTCTATGCAGTGTGAAATGATATCTCATTGTCGTTTTGATTTTCATTTCCCCAATAGCTAGTGGTATTGAACATTTTTTATGTGCTTTTTGGCCATGTATTTCCTCTTTGGAGAAATGTCTATTTAAGACTTTTGTCCTTTTTAAAATTGGATTGCTTGCTCTTTTATTGTTGAGTTGTATGATCTCTTTATATAGAATGGAAATCAAACCCTTATCGGATATGTGGTTTTCAAATATTTTCTCCCATTAGGTGGTGGGCTGTCTTTTTACCTTCTTGACAAAGTCCTTTGAATCACAAAAGTGTTTAAGTTTGAGGAGGTCCCATTTGTCCATGTTTTCTTTCATTGTTCATGCTTTTAGTGTAAGGTTTAAGAATCCACCACCCATCACCAGGTCTTGAAGTTGTTTTCCTACATTTTTTTTTTTAGGAGCTTTATGGTTCTAGCTTTTATATTTAGGTCTTTGATCCATTTTGGGTTAATTTTTGTATAAGGTGTGAGATAGGGGTCCTCTTTCTTTCTTTTGGATATGGATATCCAGTTCTCCCAGCACCATTTGTTGAATAGACTATTCTGCCCCAACTGGTTGGGTTTGATAGGCTTGTCAAAAATCACTTGACCATAGATGTGAGGGTCTGCTTCTGAACCATCAATTCGGTTCCATTGTTCTATGTGTCTACCTTTATGCCAGTGCCATGCTGTTTTTTTTTGTTGTTGTTGTTGTTTTTTAAAGATTTATTTATTTATTTATCCCCCCCTTGCTGCTT
>JAQZBX010071331.1:0-15259 GCA_029593785.1 Cabassous unicinctus | reverse complement strand
TGTAGATGGGGGTCCCTTGTGAAAAGAAGGATAAGCAGAAACGAAAGGGAGGTTTTCTTCCTTATCACTTTTTTTGTGAGAGCAGTATTTGAAGAATTCCTGGGGGGTGGGGGGAAGGGGTGGATAATCACTTAATTTTTTAAAATGTTGAATGAATGAATGAATGAATGAATATGAAGAGAACTGTTCCAGTAATTTTTTTCCTCCTCACCTGAAAACTTGGGCAAGGGTAAATTGCATTTGGATCTGTGGCAGCTAATTATTCTTCTTAGCAAGTAATTAAAATCCGGTAAAGAATGATACCCATTCTAAATAGTGTTCCAGAAAAGCAGGACTGTGAAGTCCATCAACATATTTTAGAGCAAGTTAGAGAAGAGAAAATCTACTAAGCGTCTAAATGATCTGCTACAAGATTGGAAAAAGTGCTGCCTCATGCATCTAGCAGAACCCTGGCTGTATTCCTTAAGTAATGAAAAGTTTAGCCACTTCTGCTGCTTCTGCATTTAAATTTAATTTAGTTACTTTTATGTGCTTACGTGCATTCAGGAACCTCAGGCAATGTTTTGAAAAGGAAGGGATAAAATGCTGAATCTTATAAATCTCTGTTTCTCCCTTTAAATAGAATCTTTTTTTCCCCCGCCAGTTAGAGTGGAGACATTAACACTAAGGTCAAACCAGCTTGGTATTTAGTTTGACATTTTTACCCAACTGTAAGGTGAGTAGACTATAATTGTAAAGGGGGTAGGACACACTGAATTAATTCTTTAGCGCTCGCTCCTCAGTAAACATTTGTGAAATGTGTTTTGCACATTTTCTGTTTATTGAGAAATGGGGACAGTTGTGTAAGTAAGACAGACGATTTGGAATAGACATCAGTCTTGTCTGACTCCTTCACATTGATGGCATTATTAAAGAGGAGGAAAGAGGGAGGATACTTGCCTGTGCCCCCAAAGCTTACCTTTGCAAGCTGCTCGTGTATCTCCAGCAGGCTGGGTCTATTGACCTTGGGCCCGCTGACGCTGCCAGTGTTGCGGTAGTACTCGATCTTGGGCACGGCATCCACAGTGTTGTAGCCAAAGGTTTGTAGGTAGTATGTGTTTGTGTGAGAATCATACGTATGGTAACTGGCATCTGTTTTAGCAGTTTCTCCATTTTGGAGGAAATTGTCATAGCGCTCCTGATTCCCAGGCCTAAAACTGATTCTGAGTCTGTTCTGGGCTCCATCCCCAAAAGAGGTTTCTTCATAATGTGGAGGGTCAGTGTTGTCATCCTTAACTGCACTGGTCTCGTGGCTCTCATTTATGACATTAACTTGAAAGCGATTGGTATTACTGGGGACTGAATCCAGAAATACATTGGAAGAGTTGTTCAGTGACATCTTCCAAAATGGAGTTTTTTGACTAAGCTATCTATTTTATGACAGCTAAAAAAAAATCTATTTATTTCCACCTCAAAGTAAACACTAATGTCATTACATTAGAGATCTCCTGGCTTTTGTTTCAGAACTCAATAAATAGATCCTTGATGTATTCTCTCCTAAACAATCTTCAGAATGTTCTTCAAAGCTGTCATTGAAAGAAGAAAATTAAGCATGTTCCAAGTAATACAAATATATTTAGGTGGGGGTGGGGGTATGAAGAATAGTTTTCTTTCACAAGACATATACTTTTAAATTAATTTCACTAAAAGTTACCTGTCCAAGAAATTTAGTTACCTGAGCAATCAATTACCTGGGGAGCTGCTTGACAAGCAGAATTTCCAACAGAGTCCTTAAAATGTTACCTGTGCTTGTAGCATTTGTTTGGACTCAGTGCAGTTGGATTCAATATGATTTTAGAAAAGATGTATCTGTACCAATCCAGTATAGTAAGAACAGATAAAAATGTATTCTCAGCTTATAATACAGTTCATTGATAGCACTGAATGCTGAAACTGCAAAGCATTTTGTTGATAGGAATATATATATTACACTACTAAATAAAATTTTAAAATATATTTTGAAATGTTTTAAAATAATATACATTCTTGATAGTTTGTAAAAATCTGTTTATATTCAAATAATGAGTTTGTTCCAGAAATATTTTGTTACCCATGGAACAAGTGAAAAACTATATTTTAAAGGTAAATTTTAAAAACACCCCCATCCAGATGATGTCTCTGTAAATTATTAGATCTTCTACTGGGCTTCAAAATGTTTCATTTGCTCATAGGTTTGTTTTGCAAATGCTATTATGGGACCTTTAAAAATATATGAGTATTTGGGATAAGGAAATAAATCTTAGCCTTTAATGAAGTTACAGACCATATTTAGGTAGAATTACCATGCTCTACTGACTCCTTTTCATGAAATATTCTCAATTTTCATTGAGAGGTTTATATTTGACTCTGAGAAGAAGAGGCTATATGAACATTTTCACAATTTTATGATATGAGCCCATCTTAAGGCATTCTTTTATGGAATAATATTTCTTACCTTAAAATAAATAAATAATAAATTTTAAAAACAAAATAATATTTGTTACCTTAAAATTTGGCTTTTCAAAGAAAGTTCTAGAATGATGAGATAAATACAAGCAAAACTCTGCCTCCTTTACACAGTTATTAGAGCTTTATCTCAGGGAAAAAACTATCTCAACTTCAATTCTCAAATAACCTGTCCTAGGAAAATTAAAAGTGAAGCAGTTATCTTTTTAGTTTTTACAGAACATCTGACAGCTCTTCATAGTCCTTGACATCTTCATTTTCATCCCAACCTTAGAGTCTACTTTATAACATAATATTAAATGTGATTTTACACTGTCCAGAAATGTTTAACTTACCACCCAGGAGCCTTTTGAGGACGCATAACCTGCTTCAGCATCACCCAGACATATATGGGGCATTTAGCCTTCAGTCCAGTACCTTAGGCTGCTTCTTATTGGTTAGAACATTTCTTGAAACAGATGACTGTGCAATGATTGGCTTGGAAGAATGCTGTAAGTCCTGCCCAGCCATTAGCCCTGAGGAACCTTAGGTACCACATCAACTAGTAACTAGAAGTAAACCATTAATCCTTTTAAGCAGGAAGTAAAGGAAAATTTCTTTAATTCATAAGGGGAATCGCATTGCTCAACAGCAATTATCAAATAAAATATGAACTATTGCTTCAGTTGTCTGGGGCTAGATAAATTGAATCCTATCATCTCATTTCAAAGGAGTCCTGTTTATTGTTCAGCATATGCACCAAAATATAGTCCTCCAGAGAGAATACTTTGTAGCCAGAAAATGGTATCTGAAATTATTTGACCTTGCTTATAGTAGGTATTACCTTGATCTTCTCTGCATGGGAAGTAAGCAGATTGAGAGTGGAATCAATGATTTATTGAAAATATTTCTACCTAGTTGAAAACTGACTCAAGTAGTAACCAAGCTGTGTGTAAGTTTCCCAATGGCACTGCTGAATGACCTTTTTGTCTCCTCCTGGCAAAACATTTTTGCCAAACCTAATTTTTGAGTTTCATTGAGAGGAACGTTTGCTCAGATCTGTGTGTTGGTAATTATTAAAACAGTACAAACAATTTCTCCTGCAGGTTCTGTCACTGGTTTTCAAGTTCCCCTTCACGTCTTATGAGATGCTTTCCTGCTGTCTGAGTAGCACAGTTGGGGTGTAATATTGCAGTTAAGAGCAGGACTCTAGAGTCAGAATGCTGGGTCACGTCCTGGCCGTGGGTAACCCTCAGCAAGTTTCTCAGTTTTTCTGTGCCTTAATTTCCTCGTCTGTAAAATGCAGATATGGACAATGATGATACCTACCTTGTTGTAGAATTCTTGTGAGGATAACTTACTTGAAGTTAATTTGTATGTAGAGTTTAGAACAGCACTGGTTTGTATGTAGCAGTGGCTTTTATTATTTTAGCAATATTTACAATTGACTTGTGACTTTTAGTTAGTCACATTCAAGATCCTGGGGCAAATCATTAAAGGTTCGGATAGGCACTATGCCTACTTAAAAAGGGGAAAATAGGTTGGTGAATAGATTACAGGATTGGGAATAGGGATCTGTAGGTACCCAAGAATAAAACCCCTTAGACGTCCTCAGTCATGTAGATGTCAAGCTAATCAGTTAGGCTAATGTCATGAGGCTGTAACTGTATCTGAGACAGACTTACAATGATAACTTTCTTACAGTTATAGACAGACTATAACTCACTCTACTTTTAAAGGCCACTGGTACCACCATTTATCTGTTTAACAGAGAGTCCTGGCTTCCCGTACAGGGGATAATTAGGCACAGAAATTAGTCACATTTCAGATTTAGCTGGGTGAGGCCAGTTGTTTAGATTAAGAGTAGGGACAGCTAGGATGGGACTGGGACCCAAAACAAGTCCTATTCACTAATCAAGACACAAACTGTGAACTGATCTGAAGTTACTTCTGCCACCTCTTGTCTCCCTTTACTTCAACAATTCTTCAACCCAGTGCCCCTTACAGGAGGCCAGAGATTTATTCTTTTTTTTTTTTTTTTTAAGATTTATTTATTTACTTTTATCCATTTTTAACCCCCCTCTTTTGCTGTTTTTGTGTCCATTTGCTGGGCAATTCTCTGTGTCTGTTTCCTGCCCTCTCTTCTCATCCTTCTCCTTGTGTTTTCACCAGGATTTGCTCCTGGGAACCTCTGATGTGGGAGAGAGGCGTTCTGCCACCTGCGCCACCTTAGTTCCTGGTTTTTTGGCACATCTTGTCTTGGCTTTCCCTTGTGTCACTCTCCTGTTACATCATCATCTTGCTGCATGGCTCGGCAGGGCCTGATGGTGCACCCACGTGTGGGGCCTAGGGGGCTCACCCGCTTGTGGGTGAGCCTGGCGGCCCACACGCCTTCTATATTTTACTTTAATTTTTTTACTTTTACCGGGAGGTCCCGGGAATCGAACCCAGGTCCCTCCATATGGGAGACGGACACCCAACCATTTGAGCCACATCCGCGCCCCCAGATTTATTCTTTAACCATTTTCCTTTTCTAAACTGTGAGTGCCTCTGATACCAGTCAATTTTCTTTTCTGCGTTGACTGACTGAATGTCTGACTACGCTGTAGTGCAAATTAGGTCTTGGTCTTACATCAACCAGATATTTTCATCCTAAGCCTTTTATCTCTAACTGTGAAATGAAAGCCTTTGTTCTCTATTAAGGGGATTCAGACATTCTAAAGCAGATGGGAGATGGTTTGGGGCATATGGATGAAATTACACTATCCATAAGACCAACCTTGAAAAGTGAAACTGATTTAAGCCTTTCGGACAGGTGGGTAAAGTAACAGGAGGAGATTGGTGGGAGGTACACTCTTCTATCTTTCCTCCTGTCCTCTCTGACAAGGATCTTGGGGAAAAGGTAGCTAGAGACTGATCCAGCTGTGGAACTGGACATCTGTTCTTAGGAGGATTAGTATTCATGAAATTTTCATGTTGTGTTGTACTACTGTAACCAGCCATAAGGCAAGAAAAATGTCTTCTACATTTTTCTAGCTTGGACTAATACAGATGCTGACCTCTCCCTACTGTGTGTATACCCTTCCCCTAAAATAATCTAAGGTACACAATAGGGCATAGATGAAGATACTTTTGGTTAACAGAGATACTCTTCAGTGAGGTTGGAAATAATACTGGGATGGAATTGATAATATTGGAAAAGCTTGTGCTAGTTAAACTTCTAGGATCAATGTTCATACTTATAAAATTTTCTCAAGGTTTGGTTTTGGGGCCTTTCTTCTTTTTGAACTAAATATCTGGCCTTGTTATATTCTAGTCACCAAAATCATGTCTTTCCTGGGAGACAAATGGCACATCTGGTACTGGGATGTATATCCTAAAGAACACTCTAAAAGCCTGGATAACAAAGGGGAGCCTAGTGTCCTGGTGCATACAACTGTCAGTGAGTCCAGCCCAGTGTGGTCCAATGAGATGTCCTTGAGCCAAATGACCAGCTGTTTGTTAGATGCTCCAAGATAACACTTCAATACCTACAGAGGATTAAAGAGCTTCCCTGAGTTAGGGGTTTGGTCTACAAGATCCATGGCCAACACAGATATGTTCATTAGCATATGGAAGGCATCAGGGAGTCTCACTGAGAAAGCTGTGTTAAGGAGTGCAATAGACCTGAGCAGTTACCATATTCGTAAGATATGAAGACGTGCAAAGGATAGTGCCTGGGAATATAGCAAAATGATTACTAGCAAGGACTCTGATGTTGGACTAACAAGTTCAATTCCTAATGTAACTACTCCTTAGCTTGATGACCTTGGGAAATTACTTAATCTTTGTCAGCTTTAGTTCCTCACTGTAAAATGGAGATAATAATAAAATAGAGATAGTAGTCTTGAACTCAAAGGATTGCTAAGATATCAAATCACATAATCAATGGAAAGCACCTAATTTAGTGCCAAATCTCAGTAAATGTTAGGTAGTCTTACTCCTTTTTGGTATGTTTGTCAGTTTTGTGTTCTCAAGTGACACAAGTATTTCTGTTTATTTACCTCCTTTTATATTCCTACATTGATTATAGAGAGTCAGAACTTTGTAGTTGGAAAGAATTCTAGAATCATATAATTCTATCTTTTCACTTTTCAAATGAAGAGAATGAAGACTGAAGATGTAACTTACACTGAGTCACAATGATTTTTAGGGTTTGAGAACCTCAATTACTACTGCTGATGAGGATAATAAATAATGATGGTTAGGTATGCTTAAACAATGTTTTATGAGTTTCAAATTGCTTTAACATGCACTCTCATTCACATGGTCTGACCAACATCCTTGCAGGATAGGCAATTTGGGTTTCTTTATCCTCATTTTGCAGATGTGGAAAATAAGCTTTCCTTAGGTGACTTTCTAGGTCATAAAGGTAGTTTTCAGACAACATTGGAATTCAGATCTCCAAGTTTAGAGGCCTAATCTGAGAAAATTTCTATGACATCTTAAAGCCTCATTCATCTCAGCTCTCTGAGTTTTCTGGTCCATGTTTGTAGAGTTCATAGGACACTAGAATTGAAAGGGGAATTAAAAATCCTCTGGTTAGCCACCTCACTGAAGCCCACAGAGATGAGATGGCTTGCCCAAGGATGCACAGCTCTAATGGTGGCAGAGCTGAGACTAGACCTCTTATATCTGGTAGAGGCTCTTTCCACTAGATTGTGCTAGAAACTCCCTTTTTAATGTTGTTTATAAAAGAGGAGGGGGATAAAGTATCAGTATAAGGCAGATTTGCTTTGGACCCCAAGTTAGGGTATTTGATTGCAAGAGATTCTAGAACTACAAGAAATAGAAGGTTCAAGATTTTGTGAGACTCCAAGACCTTTGGGGCAAGTGGCTACTTGTAGGCTTTGGGGGTTAGTTATTTGAAATTTTTTTTCACCTGCAAACCTTTTTTGACCCATGGATTATTATTAGGAAAATCATACTCTGTTCATTGTTTGGGCTAAGGATGCCTTATGCTTAAGATACCCATAAAGTTAAAGGAGCTCAAATCAGGAATGTGGATGCCTGGGCATTGCAGAGGGGGAAAAGCAGGAAACCTCCAGCACAGTTCATTAACACAAGAAAGGAAGCAGAGATTTACAGCAGACATTCAAGATAAGAATAAAGATGACACATTTGGCTGGAGCACAAGGATCCCACTCCCAGTGCTCTATTCATTAAGAACCTCAAACCTCATGTGGGGACAGAGGAAATTTAGGAATTCCAACAGTGAGGTATCATTTACACAGAATGGTGGATAATTTACCCACTGACGTTTATTGAACTCAGTGAATGTATTGAGTGGCCCTCTAGCACATTCATGGTAATTACAAATGCATCCACCAGTGCCCCAGTTGCATAACCATAAAAACCACAAAGGTAGAACTCTCATGCAAGTGCATATTCAAATGTTCCTTTGTCAAACTCTTCAACTTCATCTTCCCATGTAGAGGAAGGCATGCTACTGTATGGGTCTAACAGGATTTTGAAGCATCTGATAATGAGAAGTCCCAAGAAGATACACAAAACCCCTACAAAAGCAAAGCCAGTTTTTTGCTCCAGAGTCAGTGAAAAAGCTGATACTTCGTTGACACTCATCTTAGCTGAAGAGTTGCCACAGTACGTACTACTCATTATTCACTGTCACATCGTTGGGAGTCTTCAGAATTCCTGCTGGAGTCTCTTCTTGCCCTAGGTACAAAATTGGATGCAGTTTAGTTTCATCCATTTATGGTATTGGGCAGGTAGTTGTTTTTTTTAAGATCTGGTATTTTTCAGACTTTCTTGACTTAAATCACAAAAGATGCTTTAAAACAACAGCAGATATGGATAAAAATCAAATAAGCATTGGAGTTGCTACTTCTAAAGTAGAAATTACAGATTTGTCTGTGTGCACACATAAAACTGTGCCTACATACTTTAAAAATAAAATCAAGTATTCAGGTGTATATTTAAATAACCCTACAAACTCTTGATATGTTGGTAAGCGGTTAAGTCACTGCTTCTTTGACCTAAATTTTCACTTCATTTTTCGTATGTGGATAATACCATAAATAAGCGTAGAGTGTGAGCTGGTCAAGTTGCTTGTGTTTCAAAGTCTAGCTCCACTGTTATTTTGTCTGATACATATTCTGATCCTTTTAATCAGGTATAATATCTTCCTTCTTTTTCACTCCCTTAAGTTTTATACTTATGTATTGGTATCTTCTTCTCCAAGATTACTCCATACACCAAAAATCAGTTTTTCAAAGAGAGAAACTATGTTTTAACATTTACATTAATACAAGCAGTACCCAACATAGCAGCTTCCATATAACAATCACCAGTAGCTATGGGTCATCAGCCATCACTCCACCATCTCCATTAGCTCTCAGAACACCCTAAATAAACATTAAGTACAAGTTAAACACCATGTTTTCTATGCAAATTCAGCTTCAGGACAAATTCCCTAGTCTAATAAGATTTCCATTCCTAAACCTCTAATATATTGAGATTCTGAAATTATAACTAAAGTGTTCAAAGAGTAAATGGGTTTTATTTCCTTTTGATATCTTAATTACCATATAGTGAAAGCAAATGATTACTAACCCACAGCCAAATAGCGCTTGTCATACAAAACTGCTGGCATTTTCTTTTGTTGTTGTTGTTTCTGAAAATTTTTAAGAATTATGTTTATTAAAGTGACTGATTCTTGAGATTTTTTGGACTTTATTTTCAGAAAATAACTGAGACAGAACAAGGGATCAGAGATAGGCAGTGGAGAAAGAGTATGAATAAGAATAGGCCTGTAGCTTTCAAAACTATTCGTCATCTAAAATGTCAACTAATACTGGCCAATACTTTATTTTATGTTGGTTTGGATTAAAAAGAGCTCTATCTTCATACCCTAAGTGGCTGAAATATTCAATACATTCTTGGGTATGCTGGTTATTTGGCTTTTTTCTACAATAAAAGGGAAAATATTGTCTCAAACCCTCTGTTGAATGTCTTTCCACCAAATCATTTTTCTGCCCAAGTAAGTATGGCATAGTAAACATACTTTAAATTTTTCTTAATTTAGAATCACTTAAGTGGCTCAGAGTGATCTTTCTGAGCATTGAGTTCTCATTGTACTATTTGTCTTATAAAAGACACGAGAGACTTGGATGAATATCTAATGAAACTGGTACTTAACCAGATTTTCTTTCTGACTAAATATCTAATTTTCTTGCTTTTGCCAAATAAAAAGCATGATATCCATACATGATCTGCTTAATTTATTTTTTACATGGAGAAACTGAAAAGCAGAATGTTTTACATGGAGATGCTGGGCCAAGCATTTGTCATGTATTGACTGATTCAGCCAAGTAACTTACTTTTTCATTAGAGCTATGACCTTGTTAGGCCATTATATTTCACTTTTTCAGGGGACATGTGGGTAAGAGGAGGCTATAAACTTGGTTTATTTTTGGACACTGTGGTGTGCCCAACAGATCCCCTTTAATGAAGGACTTGTCTGGAAGCTGGGTCTTCAGCTGTCAACACCTTTCATGGATTGCCTCAACTGCAAGAGAACTGTCTTGCCCAAGGTCACAGCCCTACCCAGGGCAGACCACATCTAGTGACTCATCATCTTGACCCAAAGGAAGACAACTCTGAAGGGCCTTTCTAGTGCCAGCACTCTGTCTATCATTGGGTCCATATCTCAGCTCAACTTCTGCCCACTCCTGCTTAATTCTCCACTCTTCCACAGGTGTTAATCTGAAAGACATACTTAATAAACATCCTGCACACTAAACTCTGTCTCAGATTCTGATTTCTGGGGAACCCAACCCGTAACAATTAGTATGAGAAAACTGAAAACACCTGGGCAGTTTTAATGATCTGTTCATTTTTTAACTAGTTCATTTTGCCATCCTGTAGAAACAGCCTAAATTGACTATAGTTATGATATCATCTAAATTTATTTATTTATTTTTAAAATAATTTAAACAGATGTAGCATTATAGCTGGCCATTGGAGCAGTTAATTCTTTCGGCTTTTGGTCAGTGATTAATCCACTAGACTCTATTATTCTTAATAAAACCCATGACCCAAACAAATAAACAAAAAGTTATGAGGCATTTTATAGATGTAGCAACAAAATACTTGATTCATTTGTCACTATTAAATAAAAAGAAGATGTCTTCCTAGTTAGAGATACAAAACCCTTAAATTTTATATTATAATTTATCTAACATATGCAAATAATTCTTTGTTCTTAGACTCTTTGAGAATATGTGAATTATGAGTTACTTACTTTTAATGGAAAAATAACTACTTCTCAAGTGGTGACCAAAGTTCCTGGCACATTGTGGATACTCAATAAATATTTGAATTAAGTTAAACTAAATTTGTTGATGATATAATTTTGGATAAATAAAGTTCTGGTTTAGAAAATTCTCATATTTAAACATCTAGAAAATACAGAAATGCATTTAGTTAAAATGAACAAGAATACTTTAATTTGATTTCAAGAATCAGCCTTGAAGATAAGTATAAAAACTCAACAGCTCTTTCAGACTTTCAGAGTTTCTGTTCTTTCCTATCAAATTGCTTCATATAATATTCCCAGAAAGAATCATGTATTCTATAATAGTCAAAAGCAGAGAAAGTGGATCTTTCTTAACTCTTATGAGTTTCCTTTTATCGTATAAGGAAAAGTATGTAGCCATGATATATTTTGGTTTTATATCCACTTGCAGTGGCTTTTGTTAGTTTAAGGTTTCTGGTATAATCTTACCTTCTTCTCCTGCCCCTGCCTTTTTCAATTACTTAACTGTTCCAGCAAAGGCTTAGAAGTGGGAAGATTTCGTATATGATATATTCAGATCAAGAATTTGATCAGTAAAGGATTAAACCACTACTTTGTGCAAGATGGATTAATGGCTGACAAAGAAAAGGCAGAACTGTTTACTCTACCATCTTTTTAACCATGGTAGAGTGGTCTTTAGAAATGATAGGAACATCAAACATTATAAGAGGACAAGAATGTAAGCGAATAATATTTAGCCATGTTAAATGATTTTAAACTCCCAGGCACAGATGATTTACAACTTGCACATAAAATTTCAAGAATTTTGAGAAATTATTGCTCATTAGAAAGCTTCCAGAAGTATGGAAGGGGACAGAAAAAACCTCAATTTTCAAAAGAAGTAGGGGAAAATTATGAAAATTATCAGTTAGTAACTTGGAGTTAATCTTTGTTTCAAATCCACAATTAATTATTTAACAGGTAATATGTCAACATGTGAAAAGTCACTAAAAATCAACACGAGTGTACTAAGAAGTAATGTCAACTTTACTTCCTTTTTGAAAGTTTACTAATAATACAGAAAATCATAGAAATAGTCTAGATATGGCTTATTAATTTCGGCAAAAGTTTGGCAGTTTCCCATGATAGCCTCATGGGGAAGAGGGTAAGATAAGCCTGGAAATTTTATGTAGATTCATAGTTCACTGAACTACCCTAATAAATATCTGGTTCTGTAATCATGGAGACAGGTCTCCAATGTAGTATCACAAAGCTCTAGGTTTATCCACACTTTCTTCGTTGCTTTTCATCAGTGGCTAAGTTGAAGACAATGATGTGACAATTATTAAATTTGGCACAAAGTTGGACTGTAGATTATATGGTAACTAACAGAATCAAGATTCAAGGCAGTTCTGATAGACTAGAATTCTGGGCTGAAATCAGAACATAAAATTTAATAGAAACATTTCTAAAAGCCTGTATTTACATGGGCATGGGGGGAAGGGATATACCAATCCCAAATGGGTAAGGCCTTACTTGGCAGTTTATGTGAAATAAATTTTCAAGTTGCAATTAATCAATTTTTAATATGAGCCAAAGATATAAAGTAGTTGCTGAAAAAGCAAATGACGCCTTAGATTGTAAGCGGTACAAATAATAGAATGTAATAGCACTATTATTATGCATTGATCAGGCCACATATAAAGTAATATATATATTTATTATACTTTCATCCAGAAATATTTATTGAGTAACTACTATGTTCTAGGCACTCTGGGAATTATAAAATTGAACTAGACATGGACAAGTCTACTGAAAGAGATTCCAAACAGTAAAGGAAAAGAGCCAGGCACAAACAATAGTAAAATAATGTAGTCATCTACAAAGGCAATAAAAAAGGGAAGAAGAAACAAACTTGTATTTAACATCTACTGCATACAAATACTCCTTTACAGATTATTTCATCTCCACAACAACCATGGCATTGACATTGTTGTCTTCAGTATCTTGATTAAAGAAGGGAGTGTCAAAAAAGAAAAACAAATTTAGAAGGAATAGAGATTTCATTATTTGAGGACCACAAAAGATTTTCTTTAAGAAATTGAAGTTGAACTGAGTCTTGAGAAATGGAAGGATTTAGATCCTTGTGGAGAGGGAGACAGCATGTCAATAATCATGAAGGCAGGAAAGTGCTGGATTTGTTCATAGGACAGTGAACAATTTGGTCCAAGCAAAGGGGGTATGGAAAACAAAACCTGAAAGGTAGGTTGAAGCCAAATTGTGAAATATCTTGACTCTCAAGTGAAGAATTTGAAATATATTTGTCAAGGGATGGGAAACTTCTTAAAGGTTGAATGCCTTATTGATGAGACTGAAGAAGATATAGGTTTGAGGGAGGGATCATCATGGGAAAGAAGTGGACTCCATGAGAAGTAATGAGGGCTTGGACTAGGGAATAGAAGTGTGGAAAAGAGTGTAGGTTTGAAAGACATTTGCAAAGGCAGGTGGGATAGGATTTGAAAACTGATGGAATTTCTGGGCCATGGAGAGAGAGGCATCAAAGATGATTCCACTGCATTAAGCCTGGATTAAGTCTAAAGATAGGGCTTCCATTAACAAAATAAAGAAAAAACAAGCCAAGTGTAGATTTAGAAAGTAAATAGAGGTCAGTTCTGGGTTTATTGAATTTGTGGTGCTCATGCCTGGCACATAGTAGACACTCAATAGACAATTTTTAATGTATTAATCTAGGTGAATTTGTCCAGCATAAAATTGCTGGTGGAGAGCAAATTTAAGGGTATTACTGTCAAATAAAATAAAATTTGTGTAGAAGAGTGTCTCCACAATTTGAGAGAATCCAGTATATAAAAACATCTGCAGATCAAAACTTAAGGGAAGTGAAGAATTACTGAGCTTTGCTTAGGAAAGGGAAGACCAAGGAAGACAACAACTGCATTCAAGTGTTATCTAGTAGGAAACTAGATGAATTTGTTTTAGGTTGACCCAGATGGCGACCTGCTGTCATTCCATTAAGGTTCTATTTGAAGATACCAGGAAGGATTGAAGATGGAAAAAGCCTAGCAATGTGTTTCAGGGAATGCCTCTCCTACAAGGAGAAAATGAATCTACTAGTGGATTTGAATAAGGAGTGATCAGGATTATGACTAAACTGTAATAGGAAGTTCAGATCCACCGAAGGATGCTGAAGTTTTTAGAAGTGTCGTTGGTAAACAGTGTCAAATTAGGCAGTGGTGAGGAAACTAAGCACAGAAATATAGGGCCTTGGATTTGACATTGAGAATTTTTTCACTATCATTCTAATTTTAGTGGAGTGCTCAGGAAGGACACTAAATTGAAGGGGTTTAGGAGTGGATGGGTAATTAGAAAATGGAGTTGGTAAAGGAAATTTGACAGAAAAGAAGTTTTACTTAATCAAAAGTTAAAGGTGCAGAAGGTGAGCGTTTCAGACAAATTATTTTCAATGATAAGGCAAAGACTGTATAGTCAATATTTAAGAGCCAAATAAATCCATTTAGGGTTCAATGAACTATAAAATCTGCTTTTTAGCAAAAATGACTAGGTTGGGAAAGAAAAGATGTTTTATTATTATCTTAAAAGGAAGAACTTAGATTTTTTAATTAATCTTAAAATTCTACGTTATACTAAAGATGAAAACAAAATGCAGGTCAAGGAGAACAAATGAAAAGGTAAAATTCAAAGTTTGAAAGAAGTCCGGCCCCAATCACTACAATTAAAAGTAGAAGTTAATCAATGCTTAATAAAAGTGTTTAGGAAATAGATGGTCATAGTAATTTAAGCCATATATGTAGCTGTTAAAATACCAGTATTTTTAGGCCTAAAACGTTCAAATACTTGCCCAAACTTTCCATTTCACTTGCTCTAGGAAATGAAAAACTTGTTCCATTTAAACACTCTGTCTAAAGTTTCTTTGAATATACTGCCAAGTGCACTGAGCTTTGCCCTTTTCTATTGATATAGAGCATAATACAATATTAAAATATTGTTAAGAACAAATTGAAGTCCTCAGTTACAACACTGATGTCTTCATAATTAATAAGGTACACAAAATTACTAGGCAACTTTGGATGAAATATACATTTTTACTTTCTTTAATTCCTGGAAGAGATGACAAAACAAAACAAAAAATCATCAACTTCTATGCAACAGACATTTTAATTCCTACCCCAGGGGAAAAAGATAATCTCCTGTTTCCCGGGAACTAGAAAATGAAAGAAATATGAGAGAAATTTAGATCATGTGGTTTCAAAACCATGAATAAATAAATCTATATGAGATAAAAAGTTGAGGAAAAAGAAGTAGAGAAATGAATTTTCAAAAAAGTGGAATATAAGAATTGAATAAAATTATCAACATTACACAGTTTAAATATCAGAGTCTAAATGCATTATGATTAAAATATACAAATATGTTTTTAATACCATTAAAAGCTATAAAATACTGTCTTAAGACATAGTTACT
>JAQZBX010071330.1:0-15250 GCA_029593785.1 Cabassous unicinctus | reverse complement strand
CGCCATACCCACTTCCTGCCGTGAGGTTGCTGCATCAGCCCACCGCACCGCTCAGGCCAGCGTACCCTCACAAGGAGGCCTCGGGACGCGAACCCGGGCCTCCCATATGGTAAACGGGGGCTCTATCCACTGAGCCACACCTGCTTCCCAGAAGGCCATTTATAATTAATAAAAAGGGACAAACTACCAGAAAGAAATAACAGTCATAAATATCTATGCACCTAACCAGGGTACCCCAAAATATATGAGGCAGCTCTGGCAAAGCTGAAGGGAGAAATAGACATCTCTACAATAATAGTTGGAGATTTCAATACACCACTCACATCATTAGAATAACTAGACAAGATCAACAAGGAAACAGAACTTGAACAATATGATAAATGGGCTAAACCTAACAGACACACAGAATGTTGCACCCAAACTCAGCAGGTTATACATTCTTCTCAAGTGCCCAAGGATCTTTCTCCAGGATAGATGACAGGTCACAATGCAGGTCTCAATAAATATAAAAAGATTGAAATTATACAAAGCACCTTCTTAGATCATAATAGAATGAAACGAAATCAATAATAGGAAGGTATTTTTGCAAATGTGTGGAGGCTAAACACAGTAATCAGTGGGTTGAAGAAATTGCAAGTGATATCAGTAAATATATTGAGGTGAATGAAAACGAGAACACAACTAATCAAAACTTATGGGATACAGCGAAGGCAGGCTTGAGGGAAATTCATAGCCGTAAACGCCTATAGAAAAAAGAAGAAAGAACTAAAATCAAAGATCTAACTGAACAACAAGAGAACAAGAAAAAGAACAGCAAACCATTCCCAAAGCAAACAGAAGGAGAGATAGTAAAGATTAGAGCAGAAATAAATTGAGAACAGCAAAAATAGAGAAAAATCAACAAAACCAAAAGCTAGTTCTTTGAGATCAATAAAAGTGACAAACCCCTAGCTAGACTAACAAAGAAGAAAAGAGAGAAGATGCAAATAAATACAATCAGAAATGAAGAGGGAAGTTACGACTGACCTCAGACACTACAAGAAAGAAAATTACAAACCTATCTCTAATGAACATAGGTGCAAAAATTCTCAACAAAATACTTGCAAATAGAATCCAACAGCTTATCAAAAGACTTATGCATCACAACCAAGTGGAATTTATTCCTGGTATGCAATATTGGTTCAACATAAAATTAACATAATACACCACATTAACAATTTGAAGGAAAAAAACACATGATCATCTCAATTATGCAGAAAAGGCATTCGACAATATCCAGCATCCTTTCTTGATAAAAACACTTTGGAAGATAGAAATAGGAAAATTCCTCAATATGATAAAAGGCACATATGAAAATCCCACAGCCAACATTGTTCTCAATGGGGAAAGGTTGAAAGTTTCCCCTCTAAGATTGGGAACAAGGTAAGGATGCCCACTGTCACCATTGTTATTGAATATTGTGCTTGAAGTTCTAGCTAAAGCAATTAGACAAGGGGGAAAAAAGACATCCAAATAGGAAATGAGGAAGTAAAACTCTCACTATTTGCAGATGACATGATCCTATGTTTAGAAAATATTGAAATGTCTATGACAAAACTACTTGAGCTAATAAATGAGTTCCACCAAGTGGCAGGATATAAGATCAACATGCAAAAATCAGTAATGTATCTGTACACTAGTATTGAACAATCTGAAGAGGAAATCAGGGAAAAAATTCCATTTACAATAGCAACAAAAAGACTCAAATACTTAGGAATCAATTTAACCAAAGAAGTACAGGACCTATATGCAGAAAACTACAAAACCATGCTAAAAGAAATCAATGAAGACCTAAACAAATGGAAGGACTTGCCCTGTTCATGGATTGGAAGACAAAATATCGTGAAGATGTAAAATCTACCCAAACTGATTTATAGATTCAATGTAATACCAATCAAAATTCCAACAGCCTACTTTAGAGAAATGGAAAAGTCAATTATCAAATTCATTTGGAAGAGAAAGCGCACGTGAATAGCCAAGTGTTCTAAAAAAGAAGAGCTATGTGGGAGGAATTTCACTGCCTGACCTTGAAACCAATTACAAAAACAGTTCTGCACCTCAGAGGACTTTGTCAAAAGGGTGCAAAGGCAGGCGATTCAATGGGAGAAAATATTTGGAAATCACATGTCCGATAAGCGTTTAATATCCATGATATATAAGGAGATGCTACAACTCAACAATAAAAAGAGGAACAACCTGATTAAAAAATGGGCAAAAGACTTGAATAGTCATTTGTCCAAAGCAGAAATAACAAATGGAAAAAAAAACAAAACATGAAAAAATGTTTAACATCACTAGTGATTAGGGAAATGCAAATCAAAACTTCAATGAGATATCATTTCACACCTGTTAGAATGGACACTATTAAAAAGACAAGTGTTGGAGAGGATGTGGGGAGATAGGAACACTTATTCAGTGTTAGTGGAAATGTAGAATGGTACAGCCACTGTGGAGGACTGTTTGGCAGGTCCTAAAGAATTTGAATATAGATTTGCCACATGACCCTTCATTACCACTACTGGATATATGTCCAGAAGAACTGAGAGCAGTGACACAGACAGACTTCTGCACACCGATCATAGCGGCCTTATTCACAATTGCCAAAAGTTGGAAACAACCCAGGTATTGTTCAACTGATGAATGGATAAACAAACTGTGGTGCATTGACATGATGGAATATTATGCAGCTATAAGAAGAAATGATATCGTAAAGCATATGACAACATGGTTGAACCTGGAGGATATTATGTTGAGTGAAGCAAGCCAGACACAAAAGGACAAATACTATTTGATTATGCTATTATGAATTAAATATATTGTGTAATCTCATGGAGTTAATAACTTCAATATGGGTCACCAAAAAATAGAATGAGGTTAGAAAATGGAAACCTGAGGGTTAACTTATGCAGGATTGGTAAAAAGGATATGTGTTAATCTTTAAAAATGAATAGAATAGGTGAAAGGCCAAGGTAATGTTTATAACTAGCAGTACTATTATGTAGGTATGAAAATGGTTTAAAGGGAAAGTCTAAGGTCACGTATATTACTAAAAAGAAAGCTAAAAAAGGTAACATGGGAATGTATAGCTTAGGAATACTGCGTGTGAAATATCAGTATGGGTAAAATTGCATATATAAGACTATTTTCTTTGAAGCTGAACAAATGTATGTTAATACTATAAGATGTTAATATCAGACACAAACGTGCTAAGTGAAAGAAAGCAGACACAAAGTACTATATATTATATGATTCCATTTATATAAAATTTAAATATAAATGAATTTATAAAGATTAAATTAGATTAGTGGTGATATAGGGCTGGTGAAGGACTGCTAAGGGGTGTGGAGTTTTTCTTTTTGGAGTAATGAAATTTTTTAAATGTTTTGTGGTGATGAAAGCACAACATTGTGATTATACTAAAAGCCATTGATTATACACTTTGGATAGATTGTATGATATGTGACTATATCTCAGTAAAACTGCTTAATAAATAAATAATTGTGCAAGAATAGCCAGATAAAGCAGCTATGTACAGCAGGGGAAACAGAGGGATTGAGAGGTGAAGAATTTTCTTGTTTTGTTTTTATTATTATTACTGAAATAATGAAAATGCTCTAATAATGATGAAGTGATGAATGCACAACTATGTGATTATACCAAATACGATTGATTGCATACTTTGAATGATTTGTATGCTTTATTAACATCTATCAATAAAATTGATTTGCTTTTAAAAAAAGAAAAAGGTGGTAGGATCCCCTGGTGCCCTGTATGGCCACTTTCCCCTCAACAGCTCAGTGTGGAGCTGTCCATTCTTCCTGTATGGACCCCTAGTCCCAGTCCTGGAGGGAGAAAATACTGGGAGAATGAATGTCTGGCCCAATCTCTCAGGTTGTTGCCTGAGGAACTTGCCACCCCAGAACTTGCCCTGCGTATAGAAGGCAGTTCACAGAATTATAGAACACTGTGGTAGAAGGCCCCAAGAGAGAAGCATTGTGTCACATACTAGGGACCCTCAATAAGATTGCCAATTTCTTGTCAGACACCACGAAGGCAAAAAGGCAGTGGAATGACAGGTTTAAATGCTGAAAGCAAAAAATCGGCCAATCAGGAATTCTATATCTGGCAAAACTGTCTTTCAAAAATGAAGGAAGGAGGCGGATATGGCTCAAGCGATTGGGCTCCCGTCTACCATATAGGAGGTCCAGGGTTCGATTCCTGGGGCCTCCTGGTGAAAGGCAAGCTGGCCCATGTGGCGAGCTGGCCCACATGGACTGCTGTCCTGCGCAGGAGTGCTGGCCTGTGCAGAAAGCTGGTGCAGCAAGATGACGCAACAAAAAGAGACACAGAGGAAAGACAATAAGAGATGCAGCAGACCAGGGAGCTGAGGTGGCGCAAGAGATTGAATGCCTCTCTCCCACTCTGGAAGGTCCCAGGATCGGTTCCCGGTATCACCTAAAGAGAAGACAAGCAGACACAGAAGAACACACAGCGAAAAAGAAGAACAGACTTCACCCCCAGCACAATGAGCAGATGCCACAAGCCAGCAGACACTGCAGCCCACAGGGAGCAGATGTGGCTTAAGCCATTGGGCACTCACCTCTCAAGTGGGAGGTCCTGGGTTCGGTTCCCAGTGCCTCCTGGAGAAGGTGAGCAAACAAAGAGCAGACAGACGAGAAAACCATCTGGAGGAGAGGGGGTATAAAGAAAGAAAAGTAAAGTAAATAAATCTTTTTTTAAAATGAAGGCAATATTAAGACATTCTTAATGCACAAATGGGTGTAGAGTTTCTGTTTGGGGAAATAGGAAATTTTTGGAAATGGAGGATGGTGAAGGTACTGGAATATTGTGAATGTGATTAATCCCACTGAATGGTATGCTTGGGAGTGGTTTCAATGGAAAGCTTATGTTGTATATATGTTTCCACAATTTTTAAAAAAGAATGAAAGAGCAGCTAAAGAGACAATTACCAGGGAAAGGATGTGTTGAGCGCCTGCTTCCCACATGGAAGGTCCTAGGTTCGGTTCCCAGTGCCTCCTAATAACAAACAAAAAACAAACAACAACAAAACAAATGAGAAAACCAACTCAGGAGCCAATGTGGCTCAGTGGTTGAGCGCCAGCTTCCCACATACAAGGTCCCAGGTTCAATCCCCGGTCCCGCGTACCTGGGAAAAAAAGAGACAATGAACATTAAATGCAACATGATCGTGGACAGGATCTAAAAGTGGAAGAGAAAAGGCTCCAAGGGACATTATTGGGACACATGAAAAACTTGGAATATTGACTGTAAGCTTTATATCAATGTTAAATATCTTGAACATAATAACTTCACTTAAGGAGGATGCATAAGTGAATATCCTTGTCCTTAGGAAGTGTACATGGCAGTATTAAGTGTTCAGGGAGCATGATACATGCAGTCTGCACTCAGGTGTTCAGAAAGTGGATTGTTTGATAGATGGATGGATCAATCCTTGGAGGAAAATGGCAAATTTGGCAGTGTTGGAGTTGAGAGGAATGGGGGTGTGTCAGACTTCTCTGTATGGGTTTTGTATTATTTTTGTAGCTGTCCTGTGGGTTTGAAATTATTTCAAAATAACATTTTTTTTTAAAGGGACATTCAGAGCAATAATTCAATAAAAGCAAAATAAATGTTCTCAGAGATAAAGCAGCATGCTGGAAATATATATTGAAGAAGTTTTACAAAGAAAATATATACTTGGGATAAAGAAATATTGACTCAAGAATATACTAGAGTGGGAGCAAATATAGCTTAAGTGGTTGTGCGCCTGTGTCCCATGTACGAGGTCCCAGGTTTGATCCCTGGTACCTCCTAAAAAACAAACAAATGAAAGAAAAAAAAAACCCAACTCTTACTGGGGTGCAGATATAGCTCAGTAGTTGAGCACCTGCTTCCCACATACGAGGTGTTGGGTTCAATCCCTGGTACCTTCTAAAAAAAAAAAGAGTGTACTAGAATTAAAGAAAGAACTCATGTGAATTAGTTTATCATGTACTAAATAGGAAAGATAAGGAAAACCCCACACCTACATCCATTTAGAAAAATAAAAACATCAAAGACAGAAAATGTAAAGCTTCTGGAGAGAGCAGATCACCCTCAAAGGAACAAATATCAAATGTCTTATTTTAATAGTAAAATAAGAAAAAAATAGAGTAAAATTTTCAGTGTATTGGGAAAATATGCAACCTAGAATTTTATACTCAGCTATAGTATTTAAATGTGAGGGAGCTGTAAGGCCTACAAGGCCTCAGTAGATTTACCATGCAAAAAAAGATAAAGTCATTGACCAAACCCTGTAAAGCATATTGGGAAAAGCTTAATGTGTTCATGTGTCCTAACCTGGGGCTTTCCTTGGTACCCCACAAAAAGCTCCCTAATTTAGTTTTTCAAAATGTAAGCTATTCTAACTAAGGGGCAATGCTGTTGGCAAAGCAAAGTTGTAATAGCCAAGAACCAGGTGGAGATTCAGATATCACTAAAAAGTCAGCCCATATCCTTTACAATTAGTTCTGATGTTATCTAGAATTGAGTACAACTGCCTCCCATTGGTGAGTGTAATCATTTTAGTTTTAATATGTCTTTCTCTGAATAATTGGAATTAAATTTTTTTCTAGCTGTCAAAAAGAAAGGTACTTCCATGATTTCCTTATGTTTTTATAAACTTAGTTTCTGGTACAGTATGGTGGTTAAGAGTCCTGGTCTTGGCAATTATAAACTGTGTTCTACAAAATGAGGGAAATAATAGTAACTCCTACCTCAAGGATGTCATGGGGATTAAGTGGGATAATGCACAAAAGGACATATGTCAAATTCAATAGTAGAACTTACCTCAAAGATATTTTGGGTAGATACAGTGTACATAAAATACTTAATGCAGTGTCTGCTATTTAATGTTCAATAAATGAAGGGTATCATCGCCACCACTGCCACTACTACATATTATTTTTATTAATAGCAGTTCACTAATGATAATTAGTAAACTAACAAAGGAAACAACTCTCAAATGTAAGAGCTAAAATTCAAACCATAGTCCAGATCTTTCTACTGTGCTATTATGCCTCTCTAAATACCAAATAAAAGTCACCCCTTGGACAATGATGTTATCTGATCGATTTTTCTGAAGGAGAAAAGGATCCTCTTTTTGCCCAAGTTCTGCCCTTTCGTTTCTTCTACTGTAAACATGTGGCTTCAATTCTGAGGCATTTTCTTGGCTTGGAGAAACCAAAAGGAAATTTGGTTTGAGCATGTTAAGTGAGGAGAGCAATTCTCTTAATCCAGAGTGAGTAGGCCTTCCTAAAACCTTAACAATTAGTCTGGAACTTCTCTTCTCATATAGCAGGAAAATATCAGATTTGCAGTTAGAAGACTTGGGTTTTAGTTACTGTTCTTCCAGATGTTCTACCTTGGGTAAGTCAACCTATCTAAATCTCAGTTTTTTCATACTTAAAATGGAGCTGATAATCTCTGACTAGCCTAGTTTACAGCTTTCTTTTGTGTATCAAGTAAGGTAGAGTATGTGAAAAATAAATTAGTGCATAGCTTCAAGGTATGAGCAGGCTACCCTTTTCTATAGCCAGAGTCCTACCTAAGGGAAGGGCATTCTCACTACACCAGTAAGGCTTCAGCCAGAGAGTCAAACCTGTGTTTTGGTGGCAGAGTTATAATGGAAAAATGACTTCATTTCAGATATAGCTTAAATTACTGCTCTCTATATAGATGTCACATATCAGTGTCTCTCTAACTATTCTTCTCGCAGCTTTGTAGACTGTTGGAAAATCTGCAATCCCATCATAAAATTATGAACTTGCAGGAAGCAGTGTAGTTTTGTGATTAAGGTCATTAGCTATAGAATCAAATCTGGGTTCAAATCCTCATCCTGTTCCAAGTTATCTGTGTGACCTTTGAGAATTCACGTAACCTCTCTGAGCCTTCGTTTCTTTATCTGTAAAATGGCAAAACAGTAGTAATCCGCAGATTATTGTGAGGATTAAATGTGTAAACAAAATGCTTTGCACAGTGCTTGCCACATAAGAAACAATAACTATTGTTACAAAGATATACATATCTATTACAATGGGTTTGCAATTTGCTCTAGCCAAATGTCACAGAGGTAGGAGGAGGAGATTAATGTACCATTAGCTTTATTTGCCATTTTCTTTCTCATGTTCTCATGAGAGTGTGGTGGAGTTTTCCAGAGGCTACATAATATGTAATTATATCATCACTCTGATGGTTAATGGAATGTGTGCTTGTATAGCCTTAAGCTTTTTTCAGTTTTAATTTCTAATATGGTAATAGCTTCTGGTTCCGTTAAATCTTTCTCCTTACCATAGTTCATTTGTTCTTGCTTTCTTCTTTTTTCACTTTGTATTTGCTCTAAAATAAGTAATATCTTGAATGTTTAAATTGTCTTCAGTGTTTGTTGTTTTCTGATAATATATTTAAAGATAAAATTTTTCTCTAAATATTGCTTTTGCTATCTCCTATAAATAGTTTTGGAAGTAAGTGTTTTCATTGTTGTTTAGTTCTATTTTCTAACTTCCCTCATGATTTCCTCTTTAACTCAGGGGTTTCTTAGGAAGGTATTTAGTTTGTAATATATGGTTTCTTTAAAGCTGCCTTCTACTTGTATTGCATTGTGGTCAGAGAACATGATCCACATGATGTTAACCTTTAAAAAATCAATTGTAACAAAGGAACCATAGTAATATAAGATGTTAAAAATAGGGGAAACTGGGGGAAGGTAGATGGAAACTTTCTGTTCCAACTGCTCAATATTTCTGTGAATCTAAAACTGTTTTAAGAAATAAAGTCTATTTTTTATTTTAAAAACATATTGATTCTTTGTGACCCAGTACATGTGATGAATATTACTATTTGTGCTTGAAAATAATTATATTTTCTGAATATTGGGGGTAAATTTCTCTAGAAATTAATATATTCTTTTAAAATAAATATATACATATATTCTATATATTTGCTTATTTTTTTTACTGCTTGGTTATTATTTCTGAGAAGTATGTGCTAAAATATCCAACTACAGTTGTGGATTTAATAATTTCTCTCTGTAATTTGGTAGTTTGGGCTTTATGTATTCTTAAACTACATTGTTAGATACATGTATATCCCCTGAGGAAGCTTTTCATTTGAATTCTATTTTGCCAGTTTTGAATATCACTACATTAGCTTTCACTTCATATCTCACTGGCATATATCAGTCCATTCTTTTATGTCTAATCTTTCTGAATTGTTCTCTTTTATGTATATCTCTCATAGTAAATGTATTATTGGCTGTTGTTTCTATAATATAATCTAAGTTTCTGTTTTTTGATGGGTGAGATCAGATTGAGGAACTCTTCCAAAAGTGAGCAGGCAAGTGTAAAGATATAGGATATATAAAAAGAGAGATGAAGGATAGAATTAAAAGTACCAACATCTGGATAATGGTCCCAGAAGTAAAGAAAAAAGAAAACAGAGGACAAAAGATTTGAAAAAAGAATGAAAACAAATTTCTAAGAATTAAGGGAGGATAATCTAGAAATGAAAGGGCTCAGAGTACAAAACAAGAGAGAGAAGGAAAAACAATAAGTCACATTATGGTGAAATTTAAGATTATCAAAGTTAAAGAGAAAATCCTTACACATTTCAGAGAGAAAGAGCAGCAGATCACCCACAAAGCAATAAGAATCAGATTGACATCAAACTTTAAAAAACCTGATTCAAGACAATAATGGAATAATATTTTAAAGGAAAAGAGATTTAACCTAGAGTGTTATATCCAGGTAAGTTGTTAAATGTTAGAACATAATAAAAATATTCTCATGCATGTGAGGCCTAAGAATATTTGCCACACAAAGACCCACTTTGAAAACATTCTTGGTGAAAGTCCTCATGAGAAGAAACAAACCTAGGAGATACTAAAAGATAGAATACAGTAGGGTAGTTATATACAAAACTAAAATTATTATTATATTATAAAAAGCTAGAATCAAAGAAAAAAGAGAAAGTAAATTTATAATCATCCAGATCTAAGTTCTAGATAATATCAACATTTTGGGGGCATGAAAACATGCTAAAGTACACATCCTTTCAGGGTAAAAATATCAATAAGTTTAAGAAACAAGTAATGTAAATGTATTAAAAAGTCTTAAAAGATAGATTGGAAGAATGTATTAAAAAACACAAGCATACATGATCCAATTATATGCTATTTATAAGAGACTCACTTTCAATCCAAAAACACAAATAGATTGAAAGTGAAAGAATGGAAAAAATAATCCATTAAACAATAACCAAAGACAGCAGGAATGGCTGTACTAATATCAGACAAAATAGTTTACCAGGCTGCTAAGACAAATAACACCCAATGGGCTGGCTTAATAAGAGGAATTTATTGGCTCACAGTTTCAGAGTTTAGAAGGCCTGCTTCCTTCTAGGGTTAATAATATTCAGGCTGGATAGTATTCAGGATTCATATCTGTTAAGAGTTCAGTATCCAGAATATATAAAAAACACATAACTTTTTTCCTTCATTCTTTCTAATTTGCAGTTTAATTGTCTCATGGTCAGGAAATGTGGTCTTATAATATTTTAAAATATTGTTTTGAAATACATTTTTTAAAACCCACTAAGAGGAATATATTCAGACGAACTGAAAACAAGGATGTGGACAGATATTTGCAAACTGTTCATAGTGGCATTATTATTATTTTTTTTTTAAAGATTTATTTATTTATCCATTTTAAACCCCCCCTTCCCCGTTTTTGCTGTTTTGTGTCCATTTGCTGGGCAACTCTCTGTGTCTGTTTCCTGCCATCTCTTCTCCTCCTCCTTCTCCAGTCTTCACCAGGATTCGATCCTGGAGACTTCCGATGTAGGAGAGAGGTGTTCTGCCACCAGCGCCACCTCGGTTCCTGTTTTTTTTTCGGAGCATCTCGTCTTGTCTCTCCCCTGCGTCTCTCTCCTGTTACGTCATCATCTTGCTGCATGGCTCCCGGGGCCTGGAGGCTCACCAGCACACAGAGCCTGGCAGCCCATGAGCCTTCTGTATATATGTTTTTTTATTTTACCAGGAGGTCCCGGGGATCGAAGCCAGGTCCCTCCATATGGCAGACGGACGCCCAACCATTTGAGCCACATCTGCCCCCCCAATAGTGGCATTATTCACAATTGCTAAAGAATGGAAACAACCTAAGTGTCCATCAACTGATGAATGAATAAACAAGATGTAGTATATTCATATGATGGAATGTTGTTCAGTTGTAAGAAGAAATTAATTGGGGAAACCTTGAGGATATTATGTTGAGTGAAATAAGCCAGACACAAAAGGACGGATATTGTATGGTCTCACTGATGTGAACTAAATACAATGAGTAGACTTACGGAGTTGGACTATGATGTGTAGGTTGGTGGGAAATGGAATGTGGGATGAGAAGGGAGAGACAATGCTGGATGTATGTATAATGTTTAATAAGGTCAAATGTAAATATGTGGTAATGATTGGACTTGATGGTAACATATAATGAATGTAATAAACCCTGTTGGTTTATGGATGTGATTGTGGCTGAAATGAGTAGCCTAGGGAGATTAATGATAGTTGGAGGACAGCTGGAGGACAATATAGGGCATGTATAACAATGATTTTGGCAATAGAAGAGGATTGTAGTTAATAATATAAATACAGGAATGTTCTACTACAAGGTGTTAAGAATGTGGTGATTATGGGAAAAATATAACTAATATAATTTATAGACAATAGTTAACAACAACATTGTAATGTTTTTGTAGCAAAAGCAAAGTTGATACTATATTAATGCTAAAGGTCAAAAAAAGAATATGGGCTTTGGTTTTGTGAGATATGAATAGGATTAAGCATTTTTTTCCTCTTCTTCGTCTTTTTCATTAATAAGGAGAACTTGACTATGTAATTTAACTAATCTGTGTTCATCTGTGTATTTTTCTGAACACCAGAGGAACAATTGAGTTAGTAGGTAGAATTAGATGAGATAAAAGTACCTGGACAGAACTTTTTAGGAGTAATGCTTCCATTACTTATTGACCTGCCTTTTTCTGTTATTTTTTTTTTTGAATTTTAAATAAAGTTACTAAAAATGAAATACTTTAAAATTTACAGGACAGTTACAAAAATAATACAAACCCCGTAGAAAGAACAACATATCCCTATCCCCCAGATACCCAGATCCACAAATTTTAACTTTTTGCCGCATTTGCCATATCATTTTATCTATCTATACATCTATCAACCCATCTCTCGCTATATATATTTATTTATCTATTTATCAATCCATTTTCTGAACAATTGAGTGTAATTTGTACATAGGCATCATACTCCTTGTACACTTAATACTACCATGTATATTTACTAAGAACAAGGATATTCACTTAAGTGCAGTTATCAAGTTCAAGAAATTTAACATTGATATAAAGATTATAGTCTATATTCCAATTTTTTCATATGTCCCAATAATGTCCTTTTTTTTTTCCTTAACTTTATTTGTACATTTAATAATCGAAAATATAAACAATTAAAAACTAAAAAGCAAACACAGATGAATAAATATATACATTTCTCCATTAAATGTAATGGATACATATAAATTTTTTTGTGTGTGTGTGGCTCAAACAATATGTTACACAATATATTTAGTTCATAGTAATGCATTCATACAGTCCAATAATGTCCTTTTGAGCCTTTTCTCTTCCACTCTTAGATCCTGTCCATGTATTGCATTTAATGGTCATTGTCTCTTTTGTTGCTCTTTGTTTTTTCAAATAGTGGGAACTTATATACAACATAAACTTTCCCATCTCAACCACTCCCAAGCATACAATTCAGTGGGATTAATCACATTCACAATGTTACACTATCGTCACTACCATCCATTGCCAGAACTTTCCCATCTTCCCAGATACCCTATACCTATTATGCATTAACTCCCCATTCTGCCTCCTCCCTCCTTCCTTCACCTCTGGTAACCTGTACTCTACTTCTTGTATCTATGAATTTGCATATTTTAGCTATTTCATATAAGTGGAATCATACAATAGCTGTCCCTTCGTGTCTGACAATTCATTTAAACAAGATGTCTTCAAGGTTCATCCATCTAGTGGCATGTATCAGAACTTCATTCCGTTTTAAGGCTAATATTTCATTAAATGTATATACCACATTTTGTCTACCTATGTATCTGCTGATGGACATTTGGGCTGCTCCCATCTTTTGGTTATTGTGAATAATGCTGCTATGAGCATTGGTGTACGAGTATCTGTTTGAGTCCCTGCTTTCACATCTTTTGTGTATATACCTAGAAGTGGGATTGCCAGGTCATATGGTAGTTCAATGTTTAATTTTTTGAGGGCCCGCCAAACTATTTTCCACAGCAGCTGCATCATTTTATATATAGATATATATATATATATATATATTTTTTTTTTTTAAGATTTATTTACTTTTACCCATTTTATCCCCGTCCCCCCCGTTTTGTTGTTGTTGTTGTTGTTTGTTTTTGCTGCTTTTGTGTCCATTCACTGGGCAATTCTCTGTGTCTATTTCCTACCCTCTCTTCTCATCCTTCTCCTTCCGTCTTCACCGGGATTCAATCCTGGGAAACTCCAATGTGGGAGAGGGGTGTCCTACCGTCTGCGCCACCTTATTCCTGTTTTTTTGGCGTGTCTCGTCTTGGCTCTACCTTGTGTTACTCTACGTCATCATCTTACTGTGTGGCTCAGTGGGGCCTGACGGTGCACCTGCTCGCAGGGCCTGAGGACACACCCATGTGTGGGCCTGGGGGGCGCACCCACTCGCGGGGCCTGGTGGCCTGTGTGCCTTCTATATTTTTATTTTTACCAGGAAGTCCTGGGGATCGAACCCAAGCCCCTCCATGTGGGAGACGGACGCTCTACCATTTGAGCCACATCCGCCCCCAGCTGCATTATTTTATATTCCCACCAGCAATTTATGAGGGGTCTTATTTCTCTGCATCCTGGTCAGCCCATATTATTTCCCATTTTTAAAATAATAGGCATTCTAGTGAGCATGAGGTGGTATCCTGTGGTTTTGATTTGCATTTCCCTTATGGTTAATGGTGTTGAACATCTTTTCGTGTGCTTATGGGCCATTTGTGTATCTTTTTTTGAGAAATGTTATTTTAAGTCCTTTGCCCATTTTTAAATTGTCTTTTTTTGTTGAGTTGTAGGAGTTCTTTATATATTCTGGGCATGAAACCCTTATCAGATATATGGTTTCCAAATATTTTCTCCCATTGTTAGTTGTCTTTTTACCTTCTTGATATGTCCTTTGATGAACAAAAGGTTTTAAGATTTTAATTTTTATGAAGTTCATTTAACTATTTTTTTCTTTTGTTGCTCACACTTTCCGCATAAAGTCTAAGAATCTATTGTCTAATATAAGGTCCTGAAGATATTTCCCTATGTTTTCTTCTAGGAGTTTTATAGTTTTGTTCTTATATTTAGGTCTATGATCTATTTTGAGTTAATTTTCATATATGGTATGAGTTATCATCTTGCTTTTTTTACACCAGCATTTTTGAGGGTATGTTGTATTACACCTTCCACTTGAGAGAGTTTTGTCTTGGAGCAGATGCTAGGGTCAGCTGCATTGAAAGCTTTGGGTTGGCATAGTTGTTCTGTTAATTAACGAGGAGCCTATGGCCTACAAATTTTCCTTATCCTAATGCCCTTTGATTTGGGGGGTTTCAGGAAGTGAAAACTCTTATTTTTAAAAATCTCTTGGGAGGCAGGTGTGGCTCAATGGATAGGGCTCCCGTTTGCCGTATGGGGGGCCCCGGGTTCACTTCCCAGGGCCTCCTTGTGAGGGCCTCCTTGTGAGGGCCGGCCGGCCCGCGCTGCGTGGTGGGCTGGTGCGGCGGGACCTCGCGGCAGGGGGGAGATAGGCGGACACGGGGGAAGCGCACAGCGAATGGACACAGTAAAACGCAGGCAGCAAGGGGGGTGTAACCGTTGGGGAATTTGATGTAATTATGAATTCCAAAAATATAATTGGATCATGCCTGTAATCTAATCTGTTAATCTGGGCATGATTGAATTATGATTAGGGCGTTGACTGGGCCATGTCAGTCAGTAGGGCGTTGAGCCCCACCCCCTGGTGGGTGGGGAATTGAATATAAAAGGCAAGGCAAAGAACAGAGGA
>JAQZBX010071329.1:0-15259 GCA_029593785.1 Cabassous unicinctus | reverse complement strand
GCTAAAAACTGCACTCTGGCAGACTCCGCCCTTCTGGATCAGAGCCCCTGCATCATCGGCCTGCGTCTAAATGAGGTTAACTGCAGATTCGCCTTTCCCCTCAGCCTGGCGCTACTTCAAGCTAGCTTATCTGCTCTCCGAATTTATGAGAGGGTTCAGGCAGCCAGATTGACAGCTAAAATATCCCCTCTCTACTTTCTGTCAGAACTCTCCCTCTTTTGGGGATTGCCTCTCTTCCCAGCTCCGCGGGCCGGGGCTAATTCCTGCACTTCTCGGCTTCTCAACTCCCTAGAAGATTAACCCCTTCCCTCCTCCGGGTCTGATTCATTGCAGCTGTTTTGTTCGGCTAAGTTGCGGGGGGCTTCAAGAAGCCAAATCCCCAGACAATAAAGCTCTCTTACCAGAGCTCCCCCCTCATAAAATGCCCCCTCCCACCGGGTCGGGTCACCCAGTTACTGGAGTGACGGGAGTTGCTGTAACAGCTGGCTTGTTTGTTTGTTTTTTTCCCCGTAAGGGTGGGGGTCAGCCGACTGTGTTAAGCACCACAGGCAGGCTTAAAACTCACGAATCTCTATGGTTCAGTCCACACCATCGATCTGTCCAGATAAATGTCCCAAGCTTCTTACTCCACACACCCACAGCACAGACACCCGTGCCACACCCTGTCCACTCTTGGCCGTGATCTGGGAGCTGCTTGCAGTCGCCCTCTTAAGCCAACGCCATCTTTTTTTCCCCCTATTTTTTATCTCTATAGCTATATTTTCTTTAAACTCATTGGATTGATTTCAAAGATTTCTGTAGACATCATTAATTGATTATCTTATACCTTGCATTTCATCAGGATTTTTTATTTGTTCCTTTGTCTAGTCCATATCTTTCTGTTTCGAAGTATGGTTTGTAAAATTTTGCTGATGTCTAGGTATCTGATTATGTTGGTGAACTTATTCTGATGGTTGATTTCTCTCTCTTATCTAGTGGTTTTGTTTCATGACTCTTTGATTTTTGGTTCATTTTCTTCTAAGTCTTAATCAAAATGAGGTCAGGGACCCACTAATGGGCACAGACAAGATCCAAGAGGCCCTGGGAATACCTATATGAGACATGCCAAAAAATTTTATTTTCTCTCACTTTTCCAACCTGCCAGCAGATGGCACTTTTTGGTGAACCTTGCCATGAAAGTGCCTCTTTCAGTCTCCACTTGCTGGTGTTTCTGTGCCGGCTGCATGCTCAATTCAAAGTTGGTCCATGCTGTCCAAACTCACTAAGGAGAAACTATATTTAATGCTCTACTACACCCTCACTCTTCCCAGGGAAGAAAACATCCATTCTTCTCTCAGTTGGCCTCCATCAGCCACAGGCTTATGAGGGTTCTCACGACGAGAGTAGGAGATATGTACATTTTCCAGTAGGTGAGTACCTCATTGTTTTCCTTTCAGTTTCTTTTTCTCTCTGTTCCTCTCCCTCTTGGATGTTGGAGGTGGCATCTCCTGGTCTACAGATGCCCAAAGCAGCTTGCTCAAAAAGTGTTTTCCTTCCTTCATTTTTTTTTAAAGACTTATTTTATTTTTACTTTATTTATTTCCCCCCCTTTTTCCCAGATGATTTGCATTTCTATCTGCTCATTGTTTACTTGCTTTCTCCAGAAGGCAATAAGAGGTAAGCCTGGGACCTCCCACATGAGAGGTGAGTGCCGAATAGACTGATCCACATCTGCTCACATTGGGCTGAACCATCTGCTGGCATGTGGCTTTTTGCTTGTTGCCTATAGCTCTGTTTCAGTGGGATATGGCATCTGCTCATCTTCTTTTTCAGAACCAACGGGACCCAAACCTGGAACTCCCATGTAGTAAGCAGGTGCCCAAGTGGTTGAGCCACATCTACTTCCTCCTCATACCTTTTGTTGATGAGTTGAGCCCTACTGACTTACTCCAATGCCATCTTCCTGGAAGCATGTGATTATGTATTAATAAACATCTTATGGATTATCACTTGCATGATAATTGACCCTGTGTGAATTTTAGGGAGAAATGATCCTTTGATGCATAACTCTGCTAGATGAATATGTTGATAAATATGAACTAAAAGAAATTGAAGTAAGTGTAATAAGGTGTTCTTGCAAAAAATTATTTATTTGTTTCAAACTATCATCACTTTAGCTTACGTAATATTTTGCTTTCTTGATATTCATTTAATAAACAAATTTTAAACATTGTTTTAAAATTCTTGTAACAAAAGCCTGAAATTGCATAAACTGATGTCGATTAAATTTCATAATTCTTCTTTCTTTCACCCTATATACAAATCTTTTACCTACCATGTTGGATATTTGGGTCCTCTATTTAATAGAAATTAAATAGACTAATTGGGTACATGTAAAAATATGACCCATTGATACTGTATCTCTGCTAACTATGAGTCAATTTTTTCAGAAACTGCCACTCCTCACTTTCATTATGTGGGTTCTGGCAAGCTATCAGTAACAGATTCTTAACCAATGCTGAAATTCATAAACATGCAATCCAGGACCAGCCAACAATTTAATTCTTTTGCCTAGCCACAATTATTGATCTTGTAATAGATACATAGTCAAGCCAGGATAAAATATTACCTTCCCTTGACTATTTATACTTTAACATCAATGAATGAGTTTGGGCCATATTCCTATTGATGGAAACTCCATGAAGGAAAAGCCCCATGAAGTAGAGAATCTGAGGGTCAACTGAACTTAGAAGAGAAAGGAGAGATCATTGACATGACAAGAAATCCCAAAGAAATCAAAAATTGTCAGGCAACCAAAATGATAACCCCAGGATGAAGCAAGCTTTCAAGCCTCAGAATCTATGAGCAAATAAATTCGTATGTTTAGCCATCCATAGTTTGGTATTTCTCATACTAACTAGGATACTAAGATATTTTTGGTAATGAAAAGTGGGGAGTTGCTAGTGCAAGTATCTGAAAATGTGAAATGACTTGGGAATTGAGAAATTGCCAATGTTTGAAAGAAGTATGAAGTACTTAATAGAAAAAGCCAAGATTACTTTGCAAAGACTGTTGCTAGACGTATGGACATTAAAGGTGCCTCCAACCAAGACTTATAAGAAAATGGTGAATACGTTATTGGAAACTGGAAAGATGATGATCTTGTTATAAAGTAGCTGACAAGTTGGTGAAATAATGTCCATTGGACTGCAAGTGTGACTTATATGCAATGAACTTGGATATCTAGCCAAACAGATTTCCCAGCTAAGTGTGGAAGTTTCTGCTAATAATTAAATGCCAAAGGAAAAGAATAATTTGAAATACTATTAAGCACAGAAGGCAGAAATTAATTTTGAATGCTCAGCCTCTTCACACAATGTGCTCTGAGACTAGGGCAAGAAAATTTTTTATCAGGAATCACCATGAACTTTCAAGAAGTAACTCCCCAGAGACCAGAGATCCATGTGAGGATTTACCTGAACCACCTTTGTTAATGAAGGCATGGTTGACCATGGACCATGCCATCCATTTTAGTAGAAGCCATGACTTAAAATGCAGTAATCCAAGAAAGACCTGTGGAAATATTTTTATCTGATGTTTTGTACTACTTTGAACTGCCTACAATATCAGATTTTTAAAAAAATGGTATGAATAGAAGCACTACCAAACTGGAATGAAAAAGACAGAAAAGTTTCAAATTAAAGGCAAAAAGATAGAAACATGGATACAGAGCAATGGACCCAAAAGAACTTGTTAGGCCAAAAGAGCCTACCCACACAGGATGGTGGAAATGGCAGTTCTTACCCTGTGTTTGAAAGGGACAGGACCTCTACCTGGGCACTAGGAGAGTGCCACCACCCCAAATCTTTGATATGATGTAGCATGAACCCCTACATTCAGGCAGAATGTCAAGACCATTCTGAGGTGCAGAGAAGGTGGGACCTACACTCTGGTGTTATGAGAGAGAATGGTCCCATGCTCACTAAAATGTCATCTGTTCACCCACTCATTTTTAGTTCTCCCCAACTGTCCAACTACAATCCTTGAAAGAAACATTTTAACCAGGCTCAAAGTACAAATACTCATCCCTTCTTCTCAAAACACTCATGGTATCTTCTTACTGTTCTCCTACACACCTATCCCCAACTCCCTCTTCTGCTTTCCTTTTCTGCCAAACTCTGTCAATCTGAAAATTTGAAATACTAAGATCCCTATGATTGCTGCCTACCATGAAACAATCACAGTTCAACTTAAAATGTAATGCTTCTTTGCCAATGTTTTAAATTTTAATCACATTTTATTTTGATCAGAATTTTTATCAAGGTGTTAAAAGGAACTTCCAGTTTTAAATCAATAGCTTACTCCTGAAATTTGATTCTGTCTAAATGTACTCCTAAAAATAGTAATCCAAAATATGTGTGTTAAATGTCTGTCTAAAATGCTAAATTAGTGCTTAACTGCATTCATACTGCTCAAGTATTCCTAACTGGTTGCTGATTACTAATAAAAATGTTTCCAAGAGTGAACTTGCATATTACAGGCAAGACAAATTCCAGAGGAAATCTTAAAATCATAAAAATCAGAGATACAAAATAATGGAGAGATTAAAAAAACCATAAAAAAGAGGTAAAAATTATGAGTCAAATTAATAAAATTTTATGTTTCTATTGATATGTCTTAACTCTTTTTGTGTCTGTTTGTTCAGTGTCAGTGTATATTTTAATACCTCCAGTTGGTAATATTAAATTAACAAATGAAAATTCTCAAAAGAGCTCTATTCAAATGGAATGTGAAACTTAAATGAATATAGAAAAAAATAAAAGGTTTGTGACAGTGCTGACTAAAATTTGATAGGTTTGGCTAAGGGAGTGTTTTTGTCTTAAGATAAAATGGCTAGTTTTCATAAAAGTGGAATAGAAGTATGTAAAACAAAATGGTAGAAAGAATTATAGGTGGTAGCACTAAGTAAAAGAATCTGTTCTGTGAAGATAAACTATAGTCTATGTGATTATGGATGGTTATAAGAAGTTTGTAAAAACATTGTTTAAACAATGCTTTAAAAATATTTAAGAATATTTAAATAAAATATTTAATAATATTTTAATAAAACAAAATATTTAAATGGCTAATTCCAGGTAATCATTTTTAAGCAGGAAGTGAATTGATAATAATAACAAAAAGTAACTTTATAACAGGAAAACCTGTCAGAGGCCACCTCAATCTACATATTGAAGTGGAAGTAAGGAAAAAATAATCTTGATTCCATTGGGAATCTTAAGTTTTCATGAAATAATAAAAAAATGTAGTTTTTTCTGTACTGCTAAAATAAAACACCGGTTAATTAGTGTAATCATGAAAAAGGTATAAAAGAGAAAAGTAAAATTATCAGATGGTTAAGTTCATTTGATATCAGTTGAATGAGAAATGTTTAAAAATTGTTGTAAAATTGAAAAAGATTCCTTAACCCTCTGTTAATCAAAAATTTAATCATGGTTTTAATTATTTAAAAATATAGTATGTGTCACAGAAACAAACTCTTTCCTTAGAAATCAAGGGGCAGATGCTTTAGCTCATATTCATCTGATTTGCCCCACCTCCACTAAAGAAGCAGCTCTATAGCTGCAGAAAGACAGTAGCCATTAGAAGCTGCCATGGGTAGTTCATAACAATAAATTATTGTAAATTAAAGTAACACCACTGCTGTATGCAGCAGTCCCAAGTATTGCTAGTTCATTGCAAAATATTAATATCGAGTTATATCATTATCCTTTGTCTTAGAATGTGCTAAAGCTTTCTTTAGTATCCCCTTAGGCAAGTCATGCCAACCTGGTTTCACCTTCATGTGAAAAAGCCAATAGTGAATTTCACAATGCTTCCCCAAGGCTGTGTGCATAGCCCAATCATCTGTCCTGACCCAGTGGCAAAGAATATAGCTGCATGGAATAAACCTATGCCTGTAACCCTATTTCATTATATTGATGATACTGTGTTAACCAATAATTCTTTTTACAAGATTAAAAGAAACATCAGAAACAATGGTATCTTATCTTAAAAGCCTGGGATACACAAACAATTGGAATAAGCTGCAAAGTCCCTGCTGATCTGTCAAACTCTTAAGTGTTATTAAAATATAATGTCTACCCACAGGACAAACTTCAAAACAATTAATGGCCTTTCTGGGGTTGTTGGGGTACTGAAAGCCCTTCATCCGTAATTTACCTCAGATATTAAAATGACTGTATATGTTAATCAGGGAAAGTTATGCATGAAAATGAGAAACCCAAGCAGTAAGAACAGTTGGCCCTGACCTACCCAGTGAATTGAAAGTGGCCAGCACCAATAGTGACTTTGGGTAGACTTTGTGGCAAAGGCAACATTCCAAACAAATATCCCTTGGGTTTTAGTCAGAGTTGTGGGAAGGGGCCAAAGTACAATATAGTCCATTAGGAAAGCAACTTCATACAGAATACCAAACCCTGTTGCAAGTAAAAGGCTTAACCCAATAGAGTCCAGTTACTCTGAAGACTGCCATCCTTATCCAGGGATGATTTGGAAATACTAAAAATGAGACAGGAACAATGAACTATCATGGGCTGCCCTCTTTGGGGGAGAAATCTGTGAAAAGATACCTGGGATGGCTGCTGGCAATGACAGGTAACTGTCTATCATGTCCCTGCCCACTCCTCTAACACTCTTCTAAGAACTGTTTAAGCAGATACCCTTGCAAAAATCCAGAACCATACCATTGACATGCAAAAAGCAGCAGAATGACTCCACAGAAAAATGAACATTGTAACTAACTACTCAACCCTGTAGCAACACTTCCAGCTGCCTGTTACTCACCAATAGCTTGTGGGCATCACCCATGAGTATTCATTGTGCACGCTCTGACAACTGTAACACTTACCTCACCAGATGGGACATGTTGTCTGAACACAGACACCAGTAACACAATGACAAGTGGGTTACATCAAACCCCTCCCACTCTCAGAAGAGGCAAGGAATGCTTTCGTTGCTGCATACACTGCAATGAAACTCATACCCATCCAGCTACTTTTTGCTGCTTATAAAATGTAAGTGCTTTATATGGGGTGCCAGCTTAAATTGACAGTAATCAAAGAACTCTATTTACCAGTCACCTCATGCAGTTTTAGACAATAAACCAGGATATTGTTTAAACTTTTTATTTAAAAAATGAATAACCTTTTAATGAAACAGATAAAAGGCAATAAGGGATCTTTACAACTATGAACTAACTTTAAATTCAGTATTCCAGTTAAAATGCTAACAGCAGAACCAATTTAGGCACTGAGGTTATGACTTAAAGTGCCAGCCACCCTACAACCCAAAAAGGGAACTAATAATAATTTGTTGTTGCCTATGCCTCAAACTATACAAACTGGGGGGAATGAAACCTTTTAACCATGATACTGGCCTATTCAGCCTCACTGTTTGGGAATCTTAAGTCCATGGGAAATAAATATCACCCAAAACATTGTTCTAAAACCACAGGTAATAATCTAAAGTCTCCTATTCCTTCTGAAACTTTATGTGTATCTATATAAACTTGTGCCTAAACTGATTTTTAATGTCACTGAAGAAAACAAACAAAAAAAAAAATAGGAAAAGAAAAATGTATTGTATTAAAAACCTCCTCGTAAAACACCCTACCTTGTACTTTGTTATCTACTAAAAGAAAATATTGCTTGTGCACTGATAAAGCCACATAAGCTGCCCCTGTCTGTATGAGACAACAAAATGAAATCTGTAATATGAAATAGTTACCAACCAAATTATGTAATTTTACTGTCAAGCATTAATGTTCAAATTTGTGTATATATTACCATTATTATTCTTTCTAATTTGGTATATTTCCCCCATTTTTTAATGTTATCATTGATTGCTTTTAGTTTCCACATCAGCATTGTTTTTGTTACATTCCATAACTTTTGGTATGTTGTGCTTCCATATTCCTTTGCCTCAAATTATTTCCCAAATTCACTTATGATTTCTTCTTTGACCCATGGATTACTTGAATACTATTTTTAATTTCCACATATATGTGAACTTTCCATTCTCCATCTGTTATTTATTTAATTCCATTGTGTTTGTATGAGATGCATTGTATGATTTCAATATTTTTTAATTTATTGAGCATTGTTTGGGAACCTAACATATGGTCTATTCTGGAGAATGAACATGTACCCTTGAGAAGAATGTGTATTTTGTTGCTATTGCATGAAATGTCCTATATATGTCTGTCAGCTTTATTTAGAGTATCATTCAAGTCCCCTTTTTCCATATTAATATTCTTTATAGATGTTCTATCCATCTTGAGTGTAGTGTATTTAAGTGTCCTACTTTAATATAAAGCCATTTTATTTCTTCATTCAAATTTGTTAATATTTGCATCATATATTTTGTTACTCTACTGTAAGGTACACACACACACGATCATGTCAGTTGATGCAGAAAAAACATTTGACAAAAGCAACCCCTGCTTCTTGAAGAAAACATTTAGAAACTTAGGAATAGAAAGAATTATTTTCAACATCTATGAAAAATCCTCAGCCAACATCACACTCACTGATGAAAGAATGACTGATTTCCTGCTAAGATCAAGAAAAAGGAAAGGATGCCCAGGGTCAAAACTGTTATTCAGCATTGTACTGGAAGTTCTGGTGAGAAGAATTAGAAAAGAGAATGAAATAAAAGGCATCCAAATTGGAATGGGAAAATTAAAACTTTCACTATTCGCAGATGTCATGATCCTATGTACAGTAAATAGTGTAAAATCCCCAAGAAAGCTAATGGAACTAACAAAATAATTCAGAAATGGGTGGGGTAAAAGGTCTAAATTAATGAAAAGACATTCCATGCTCACAGATTGGAATAGAAATATCATATAAACTGGTAATCTCACTTCTTGGTATATGTCCAAAATATTTGATAGAAGGAACTTGAACAAATATTTATACATTTATGTTCATAACAGCATTATTCACAAATGCCAAATGATGGAAGCTACCAAAGTGTCCAAGTGATGAATGGATAAACTGTGGTATATACACACAATGGCATACATGAAAATACAGATAAACTGTAATGGGTGAAATGAGCTAGACACAAAAGAACAATTATTGTATGACCTCATCCATATGAACTAATCATAATATGCTACCTCACAGGGTCATAATCTAGAATGTAGCTTACCAGTGAAAGGGAATGCAGAATTAATGTTTAAGTTGTGCAAAATTTATTTTAGGTTCTTTTTACAGCCTTGGTATTGAATAGTGGTGCTGGGTGCAGAACATTGTGAAGGTAATTAAAAGCACTGTAATATATATTTGAATGTGATTAAAGGGGAAAAGTTAGAATATGGTAACAATATTCTTTTTTTAATCTATGGAACTACGCTAAACAAACAGTGACCCAAAAGTTAAACCATGGAATATACTTTATTACAATTATACAAGAGTTCTCTCAACAATTGTGGCAAACATTCTACAGAAATACAAGGTGTTAATAATAGGGTGGTGTCTTAGTTTGTCAAAGGTCTGCCAATGCAAAGAATGAGAAATGGGATGGCTTGTGTAAAGGTGATTTATTTGGGGAAAAAGCATAAAATTCAGAGGACATGCAATGTCCAAATTAAGGCAACAGCATGGATGATTTTTCAGCAAAGTCAGCTACTAGTTATTCTGACAGCTTGCCACATGACAAACCTATCTGATCTCTATCAAGGTCCCTGCCTTCCCCTCTTGGCTCACCATCTCCTGGAGTCTAGCTCTGGGAAATCAGGCATATGGTTCCCCTCTTCAGCCTTGAGCTGCTCCAGGCACTGAGCCCTTCAGGGACCTCTTTCCCTGTTGCTGTGCTTGCTGATACCAGACTCTGGGACCAATCTCAGCCTCTAGGGGCTTCTCCACCTTTCTCCAGCTATAGGCAAACCTGAAATCCCCTCTCACTGTGCTTTCCTCTTTCTTTCTCACATGGCAAGATAAAAAAAAAAACAATAGCAGCTTCCTTTCTCTGTGTGTCTCCCTCTCAATTTCTCAGTTTATATAAGAAAGTGCAAGAGGGTGGAAAGTCAACCTGAGTCACTCCCCACTGATATTGTCCAATCAAAAAAACCAAACACCCACAGAAATGGATTAGTTAAAGTACATAATCTTTTGTTTTGGGGATTCACCAAATACAAACTGTACACAAGTGGTATATGGAAATCCTGGATTTTATGCATGATTGTTTTTTTAAACCCATAACTCTCTAATAAAAAATACAAAGATGAAATTTTAAATGTATTTGTTACTAGGATAAAAAATTTAAAGAAAAGTGCTCTGCAAGATAAAAACTGAACCTTATTGTAAATGATGTTTTATAGTTAATAAAGTAATTGTAAAATGTTCTTTGATAAATCATAATATATGTACCACACTAATGCTAGGTGTCAATAATAGGGCAGTATAAGGGAACTCTGTATTTTATGCATGGCTTTTGTAAACCTACAGTTTCTCTAATAAAAAAGAATAAAATCTACTTAAATCACACTTTATTAAAATGAATATTTGTATTGCCAAAACACAATGTGCATTCATTATGAGTAAGAAGTAAATTTTTGTTATTTTCGGTCACTGAGACTATAACTTTTGTATTAATGCTGCATTTAATGCAAGTAATGTACTCGCCTTAAAAGAATACTAAATAATTTTTGTTAACCATTTTGAATTGACTCATTTCATGTTTTCTCATGTCTAAGGCTCAGAATTTTACTTTCTCCATTATGAAGAATAAGTATACATTGGCCTAATGCTTCTGGAACAAAGTTTTCCCTTGTTAACTTCTCAATATTTGAATAGAAACTCCTTGTGATCTCTTGGTGCTACTGTGGACCAACTATGTGCCCACTGCACTTAGTTCATACTATTCATGAGCCATGTACCCACTACATTTTGTGCCCTACTATGGATCACCAATTAACTATATGACAAAAACTGTCTTCCTGGGTCAAATTTTACCATCCAATAATTTATATGGTGATTTCTGCTTCTCATTATAACACATTTAAATTTTATATTTACTGCTTGGTATGAGAATATGTGGATGAGGTTTCTCACCTGGGATACAGAGATCAACTTAACTTAAAGCCATTACTGTATTGTGTTAATGTAAGGAAAAGTTAGAAAATAAGTATGTCAAGGTGAGTATAAATACTCTGGAGATGTCAGAAGCAGGACCTGAGTTGTTCTGAGTAGGAAAAACTGAAATCCACTCACATTCCATATATATGATTATCTATTCATGAATAAAAATAACTTTGTTTTAATATTTTGTGTGAAATTCCATTATCCTCATGTTTTAAATTTTCTTTAAAATGCCAAAATAATTTTAGTCAAAAATAAATGCATTTGTTTCTTCTCCTGATCAGTACACCACAAAATAATAATAAACATAATAGAAGTTGATCATAAGTAATGAAGATAATTGGAAGGTACTCATGAATTGACCTTAATACATTTTTACAGACAACATATTCATATTTGTGTCGAATAAATGGGGGAGAAAGCATTAGATGATAGCATATATGAAAGCAGAATGAGTGATAAATGCTTATAGACACTTTAAAATCAGAAATATGAAGCCTGTGGGAGAAAGAACCTCTAATACTGAGCCATGGTAAAGTGAGATTTTGATTAGAGAATCAACTACCTCAGCCTCATCCCATTGACACCAGGTATAAAAAGCAATCAGTCATATGCAAGCTTAAAAATATCTGAGATGGTTCTCTAGTTATATAAACACTGAATAATTTGTCAGTGGAAAGATTTTGTGGATTGCACCAGGAAGGAAAGAGTTCTGCAGTGAGACATTGAGAGGACTCCTGAAAATTGAAATCAGTTTCATAGAACATAGGAGATAATTATTTCCATAGTAGTGAAATCCTCAGCAGATTTTAATTAGCTCATTAACAATTTTGAACAGACATCTCAGGAATACACTAGAGTATCTGAAATATAGACTTTGATTGGAAAACAGCAAAATACATATTTTAAAATGAATCCAAATTTACTGCGTGATTTAAAGGTACCGTGGGATATTTTAAAAATTCTATTTAATACACAATGAAAAAAAGGATGATTTTATATATTTATTATGAGATAAATCCCTTGTGGATGAAAGCATCTTGAATTTTAGGTAAAATTACTTATGTGAATATACATAATTTCAAGCACTAAAATGATCATTTGGAATGTCTTAAGGTTTTGAATAATATTTTTCACTATATAGAATTAAAATACAAATATATTGAATACATGGAAGAAATATAGAACACCGTATCATGAGAAAAAATACTGTAATTCTATGTAAATAGCAAGGTATCTTCCTCCACACATTTTGTAAATATTTAGAATGCAGTGGGCTTAATGTGGTTTCAATGAACTAGGAAATTGAAGTTGTGTTATCAATAGGATGTCAAATGATTAAAGAATAGAAGTTCTCACTAGATAGTTCTGAGACAGTAAGGGATGCAGAACAAAAAAGAACCTGGCAATAAAGCACAATATGAAATCCTATGGAAAAATCTTCATGGAAAAAAGTTATTAGTTTCATGTCTAATAAGCCTACCTCATGCCATCCACATTAATTGAAAATAAAGTTAGGAATACCAATGTGAAACATAAGAAATCCTTAAAATGAGATATCAAATTGTAAAAAAAAATAAAAAGGAAAATGAATCAAAGGAATAGTTAGTTTTTATCAAGATTCTGGAGATTAGCAACTAATTAATACACATATTCAATAACTGGAGAAGACTTTGTATAACAACACCACATGTGATACATATTTAAATACATATCAAGATTAAATTGAAGTCATATTGCCTAGGTAAAGATCTAGAAATTTAACTCAAAACTTTTGTAAGTGCATTAGCTGAATCTAAAATGGGTCAGTGGTGTTTCTTTCCCTGGAAACAGTTTTACAGATAACTGAAGTAGGAAAAAATCAATTTAAAAAATAACATGATAAAGTCATCTTTAATCAACTGATTAAACACATGAGGATATATTCCAGGCATTGGAAGAATAGGAATAAATTTCAGACTTTTCCTGGAACTCTTAGTTTTGGTAAGCTTGTGATATTCATGCACTATTCATTGATAGATATATACATCATACACTATTTATATATATATATATATATATATCAAATATATATGTAATTTTATATATATAAAAAGTTGTGCATTTTCAGAAAAATTCTTTTAAAAATACAGGATTCCCATATAACACCCAATTTTTAACATGTTACTTTGGTATTATATATTTCTTACAATTGTAGAAAGCACATATTTATACTTATTAAATTTATAGCATGTTATATATTAGGGTTCACTGATTTGTTGTGTAGTTCCATGGATATTTTTGTAAAACTTGTATTCTAGTACTACATATATAACCTTACATTTCCTATTTTAACCACATTCAGATATATATTTCAGTGCTGTTAATTTCATTCAAAATATTCTGCTACTATCACTACCATCCATCAACAAAATATTTTCATTGTTCTAAACTGAAATTCTGTACATTTTAAGCCTTAACACTTTATTCCCAACCCCACCCTTTCCAGTGGTAACTTTATTCTATATTCTGATTCTATGAGTTTGCTCATTCTAATTATTTCATAACAGTGTAAGGAGGCTGTGGTTTGTCTCTCTCTCCGGGTGGGAGAGGAGACCCCGAGCTGGTGGCCCGGCCGGCGTGTGGGGGAATCCGGTGTGGAGGGCGACGCAGTAAAGAAGCTGCAGAGACGAGGCTGGTGGCGCAGGTCTGTTTATTCCGAAAATGCAACACCTTTTATAGGGCAAAGGGGGATGTGACGGTTGTTGATTGGCGGGCGTGGGGTTGGCGGGAAGGTAGTGGTGCGAACAGGGAGGAGGGTAGGGATTGGTGGGTTCAGGGATGAATGGTGGTTGGGCATAGGTGATTGCTTTTGCTAGGGAGGAGGGCAGAAAACTTTAGGCGCGAACTTTCCTAAACTTCCGTGAAGAAGGCTAGCTGTTCTTTGTTCCTTGTTTCAGCCTTAGCGGCCATGTCAAAGGGGGGTTGGGAGGAGGTGCTAGGGCTGATAAGGTGCCTGAAGAGTTAAAGGGAGTAGGAGCGGGAAAGATGTTTTTCCATATCCTACAACATCTCCCCCTTTAAATTTATTAGTAGAGCCTTGGCTGAAAAACTTTTGAGTACTGTCGTGAAGGTTCCCATAGGCGATCTTTTGGCATTAACCTGCTGGGGGAAATAGAGGCCTTGACAATTTTTTTTTTGAGGGGGGGGAACTGTGCCTGTCTTAGGTTCGGACCGTGCTGAGCGGCTGCTGGATCTTACCCGTCATGGGAGACCATGGCAGCTATTGGTTGGCAGCAATTGATCAGGTTACTGTCGGCAGCAATTGGCCAGGTTCCTATCTTAGGTTGATCCAGCGGCTTAGCCGCAAGTAAAGAGAAGGGTCCTGTTACCCGTTATTGACTAACCAGTCCAGCACCCAAAGAGGCATATTTCTCAAGGAGCTCAAAAATGGCCTTTATTATTTGGGCCCTCCTTTGCAGTGCTCTGCCTTGCACCCAGTGGTACCAACCATAGCATAAGCTAGGAGCATGTTTTTGAGTAACATGCTGTTCCCGTAGGAGGGGATTTACATACCTTCAGGATGAACAGCACTGAAGTTTTAAGTAGCCAGATGAAATTGACTCCCACATTATCTATTATCACGGCACCAGCACCATCTCCCCCTTTAAATTTATTAGTAGTAGAGGGAAGGAAAAGGGTAGGCTGCAGAGATGGTAGGGACAAGGAGATTAGAAGGATGGGGTGAGGGCTGTACAGAGTATTGGATTTCACCCATCATTGGAAACCGTAGCAGTTGTTAGCCAGGGCCCTTGGCAACAGTCGGCTAGGTTCCCGTCTTCAGTGTGTGGCCAGCGCAGCATCCAGGGATAGAGATCCATTGAGTCAGTGCTAAAGGAGGGAAGGGGGAAAGGGGAGAGGAGGAGGGGGAGAGGGATGGGGAGGTGCTAGCGTGTAGGACGCGAGGTTTGGCTTCTGCGGGGGCTTAGGCGACTAAGGGTGCCTAAACTAGTGTGGGAGAGTTGAAGGCAGGCAGTCTCGCTTGTGGCCAGTTGTTGATATCGAACTGTGACTGGCTTGTCAAAGAGAGATTTTTGCAGCAAATTTAAAAGCTTTTTGAACAGCAGAGGACCCAGAGAGAGGAGAAGCAAAATAGT
>JAQZBX010071328.1:0-15256 GCA_029593785.1 Cabassous unicinctus | reverse complement strand
TGGCTTAGAGAGAGGCCACATTTGAGCAACAAGGAGGCTCTCAGGTGGCAACCCTTAGGCACCCCATAACAGTAGGCTAAGTTTCAAATACAAGAGCAAAGACTCATAAGGCTAGTCCTCAATAACAAGAACCCATCAGTGGGCCATCCTTTTTTGCCAGACACTGCCTCTGCACTCAGAGGACTGTTGCTGTTCCCTTGGGGAATGTGGCAGAGCTCTCCAGGCTGGGAATTCAGATTTCCTCATTTATTGAGTAATTGTCTACCCACACTGACCATGCCCCATCCCATTGTTTCTTTTAAATCTCTTTTGTACAATATTAGTATCACTAGCTTTTTTTGTTTGTTTGTTTACTATTGTCATGGAATATCTTTTTCCACATTTTAACTTTTTAACCTAGTTGTGTCCTTATGTCTAAGGTGAGATTCTTGTAGACAACATATAGATGGCTTATATTTTTTATCCATTCTCTCAGTGTATGTCTTTTGCTTGGAGAGTTGAAGCCATTAGCATTCAATATTATTATTGTGAAGACATTACTTACTTTGTCTATTTTGTGCTTTGGCTGTCTCTTGTTATATCTTACTTTTGTCTGTCTTTTTACCCTTTAATTTAAACTTCCTAACAATCTTCATTTCTTCACTCTTCTCTAAGTCTCTTGCCCTTGTTTTTCCTCTCAGGCTGCATAACACCCTTTAGTATCTTTTGTCATTCTGGTCTTTTTGTTACATATTATCTGTTTTTGTCTGTGAATACTTTGAATTCAACATCATTTTTGAAGGGCAGTTTTGATGGATGCAGATTTCTTTGCCAGCCATTTTTCTCTTTCAGTTCCTTAAATGCATCATACCACTTTCTTCTTACCTCCATAGATACTTACGATGACTGGTCATCACTTAATCTAATTGAGGTTCCATTTTAAGTGATGCTTTTCCTGTTTTCAGAATCTTCTCTTTATATCTTATATTGTCATTAAAAATACTAGATGTCTCAGGATATGTCTATTCAGATTTGTTCTGTTTTAAGTGCATTGTCCTTGTATATTGATGTGTTTTTTGTTTTGTTTTGTTTTGTTTTGTTTGTCTTTGATAAGGGATGAGAAGTTTTTATTCATTATTTCCTCAAATGTTCTTTCTGCTCTTTTTCCATTCTCTTCTTCTGGGAAACTGATTATGTGTATGTTTGTGTATTTCTTGTCATTCTATTCCCTGTACCATTTTTCCGTTCTCTTTTTCTGTTTTCTTGTCTTTTCCAGTTCAGATGCTCTGCCTTTAAAATCACTAATCTGTCTTCAAGCAATTTAAATCTGCTATTATGTGTCTCTAATATATTTTTAATCTGGGCCATCATGTTTTTCATTCCCCTTTAGCTCTGTTACTTTTCTTTGCAGGCTTTCAAATTGTTCTTTATGCTCACAAATTGTCTTCTTAATTTCCTTTATCTCCCTTGTCTTATTTTCTTTCAATTATTTGAATTGACTTAGGAGAGTTTTGCAATTATCACTGATTAATTGTCTTAAATCCTGTTTCTCTTCACGATATTTGGTTTGTTCCTTTGGCTGGGCCATCTCTTCATTTCCTAGTTTGGCTTGTAATTTTTCACTGACATCCGGGCACCTGAATATGTTGCTGAATTTATTCTAATGGCCAATTTATTTATTGCCTTTTTTCCCCACAACTTTTCTTTGGTATAGGGTTCAACTTATTTTAAGTCTTTAAAACTGTCCAGCTTAAGTTATCAAAATCATGCCAGGGACTCACTAATGATGTGGAGATTTTCTAACAGGACCTAGGGTACAGAGAAACCCAAAAGCAGGTTTGTGCATGCAGATTCTAGACTGGCAAGCAGATGGAACTCATCAGTATACCTTTTCACGGTGGTGTTTCACTCTACACATTCCTTTATTTTGGTCTGGCCATAGCTGAAATTCAAAGCATGCTCTGCTTGCTGAATTCACTGATGAGAAGCTCCCTGACTCTCCCTCCCTTTTCCCTTGTAACAACTTACAGGGAGGAAGATGTCTGTCCCCCTCTTGGCTGCCTGCAGTGAGACTGGGGTTTTACCCCAGACTAATACATTTGGGATGTGGGAGGTGAGCCCTTCCCAGCTACTGTGGGGTTTGGTAACTCACATTTGATGTTTGTGTTGTTCATCTCTCTGACTCTCAAACTCTTGGAGTTTTTTTAGCACTATCCTGAGCTGCTGAGCCCCAAAGCAGGTCCCTTGGAAATCTTTTGGCTCTTTCTCCATTGTTTTTGAGAGAGATCTGAGACTTGCCTGCCTACTCAGACACCATCTTCCCAGAATGCTCCATTTTATTTTTAATCCCAGTCTTCCCCCAAAGAATTCAAACTCTTTGTCCATTAGAACCAGTAAATCTTGTTCCCTGTTGTATCTTCAGAAATTTGAATATTTCCTGTTAAAAAGAATGAACTGTAAAATATTTATTGGATTAATTAATTAAGTAGTATTTCAGTCATTCTTTTCAATGGCCTTACCTCTTCATTTTCCATCTTATAATAAGATTTTAACTTCTTAATTATCTTGAAAATCAAACCAAAATGAACAGAATGCATCTCATTGAATGAAACCCTGATTAAATCTGGTATCTGCAGTCTGTACAATCAGGGTTTTCTCACTGGAATGGATCACTCATTGGATTTATTAAATGATTTCCCTATACAAAGGGAATGTAAATAGAGGTTGCATTTTCCATAAGTAATTAAGCTGAACAGCACAGAACTTTGGGAGAAGAGCAAACTGTGGTTTCTCTTTTGAACTTACCTCAGAATTGAATAGGCCTCAAGGTGGCTTCTTAGTTTTTGTTTTCTTGGGAGTTCTCCAAATTATGAGATGTGACCTGGTCTTTCCACATTACCATCTATAAATACTGTCAATTTTCATACACTGATTCTATCAGAGTACTATCTTAAAATATTTAAATTTTATTGGTAGGTGATTTTCACTTCTCCAGTTATTAAATTCTCTTACCAATTGACGTCCGTCTTTTTCAATGAGTTGCAATTAATGGGTTTTTTTCTCACCTCCTGCTTGCTCCTCAATTCAATCTGATATGCCTTACACATTCTGCACTTACAGGCACTGCCCTTGAGGATCTGCTTACATCCAACTCAATGAAACTACTAAAAGCATCTTCACCTTACAAGAATCCCCAACAAATTCCCTGATTTCCTCCTTCTATCATCCATTTCTATCCTGGTCTCCTAGGTCACAACACTATCTTGGATTTTTTTTGGCCCCACATTGCATATTTTCAAGCTATATCTGAAATATTTAATGTTGAAACTCATTAGAACATAGTCCCAGTTCTTCCTTTATTTCTATCTTTCTACCTAGGCAATATCTTCCATTCCTTTTACTTGTCATCTATGATTATAGAACTTACATATTCCTTTCCAAATATCACATCTGAGTTCCAGACCTGAAAATATATTCTCCACTGAGACTTTCATTATTTTATCATCAGTAATATGGATGGATTCATCACCTTTTGAAAATCTTGCTCTTCTTTAATAATCAAACCAGATTGAATAAAATATCCTGTCATGTGGTTCCTCAATAAAGAAAATTTGGTGTTATTCTTTTAAAATATTGATATTTATATGAGAGATTTCCTATCTCCAAAAATGAAATGAAAATATATCATGTAACAATGAACCTTGCATTTTTTCTTTAAAATTGCCTCTTCTTAAGTGCCTCTTAAAACCCATAGGGCCAGATTGTATGTTTTATTTGCTAGAATGACTCTATGCTTTTGGATTGGTTTAGCTCAGAGCTGTCTTCCAAAATATACACATTTATAAAAAAAAATCACTTTCTAGAAAAATATTGCCTGGAATTGACAGTGATCAGAAGGATCTGTGGGCTTGATGCTTGGCATGGCATAATAGACACAGTGAACTAGGCTAAGAAAGAAAAGTCATTTTATTGGCTAGTGGCAGATAGGAGATCTAACCAATCTCAAATTTGGCTCCTTGTTGGGTGGTTTTCTTGCAGGTTTTATACAGGCTTGCAACAGAGAAAGTTAGTCATTAAGTTGAGCTCTCTGGGAATGGGATGGGGAGTTTTTTTAGTGTTTTTCTCTTGTTAACACCAAAATACAGAATAATCCTGGGGTCTCTAATTCTCATGGTGATAATGATAATAGATTGAGTGAAGCATTACATGTTTACATTTTTCCTTAAGAAAGAGGAAATAACAGGTATGGTTAATATCAAACTAGACAGTTCTATGTGCTTTCCCAAAGACCCTTCATATGTACCTTACGGTGCTTGGTAGATTTCATATACATTGCATTTTAACCTTGCTACAGAAACAAGGCTGAAAGCACATAAGGCTATATAAGAAAACCATGAAAATGGTATAATTGATTACCTAAAATGCATGATACAAAAGTAATGAAATGCAATTATTTTCATTTCAGTAGAATGAATTTTAAAAATGGCAAATCATATATTTGTATATAAATACTTTTGCCTAAAATGAAAACACATTGCTTCATTTCTCTACAGAAATAATTTATTGTTCTATTTTTTTAGATATAGCTGAATAATTTTGTAATCAACTGATGATTGCTACTAACTGGAGAGATAATTAGTACTAGGCAAAGTTTGATCATAGCCAAGGGATGACTTCTAACCTCCAAACCTTTTCAAAAGACCTATGATTTAAGCCTGCTCTAGGGAGACTAAAATAAAAAAATAAAGATTGTGTGAGAAAAGCATAAAGTTATTGCCCTCAATTTCTTTCATTAATTGGCTTATCTTAAAAAGAAATAAGTGTAAATGACTGACAAATATTATCTGTGAATACTTTAGATTTTGTTCTTATGTTCTTATTTTGCTTTGTGTATTTGCTTTCTTTGTCATGGTTTACTGGTACTGCTAGGAGGTTTTAATTTGTGCAGTAAAATCCATGGTCAGTGAGTACTGATTAAGATCGCCAGGTTTCTACCATTGCTTGCTCATTTATATGTGTTGACTATCAAAAACAAAATAAGCATATTGGTCTGCTAATACCTGCTATAAGTTACAATAGTTGGTTTTGGTTTTTTTGTTTGTTTGTTAGTTTTTTGAGAAATGTGACACTGCTTTCTTTTTCATAAAAATCCATACTTATGGGAACCACTCATCTGGGGGAAGGATTAGAGAACCATATATTACCAACTGGATATTCTGATAGAAATTAATGCATAGTGCTTAGTTATATTCAATAAGCCTAGTGCCTTAAAATATAGAATGTAGCTCTGATTACGCTAATGCATCTAAATGGTCATAAAGGAAAATTGTTTTTGGAGCAGGTTCTTTGACAGTGCCAGTGATTATTCAATGCAACTAAAATAGTAAGCTTTGTTAAAATTCAAAATGAACTGAATATACTCTTAAAGTATATACAAGCATATATTGATAATAATTTTAATTTAAAAGATTCTTTAAAACAACTTATTCATAGGAAAATCAACAATGAAACTTAATCGTTTATTTTGGGAACCCTTAATATTTTGAAGTATGAATGTAGATCTGACATAATGAGACATATACTGGATAGTTGTTCTCTTGCTTGATAATAAAATATACACGCTCTTGAACAATTAAAATTTTCCTTGTATATTTTTTTAGCACAAATATTTCTATTTTTATAGAGTCACATAGATGACTGAGAAAATATTTATATATTTCAGTTTTTCTCAGATATATAGATTAGTAAGAATCTTCTTGGTATATGTACTTTAGATTACTTACCCAGGACAACCAAAATGCATAAATGTGTTGGGTATATTTGAAAAAGCAGGAAGGTTGGTTTTGAGAGTTTTAGAAGGAAGTGAATGACACAAGGTGTGTCTTGAGTAGATTAACATCCGTGTTAATCAAGATGTTTCTTTTGAATTATAGGACTGATGATGTTATCAACTACATAGAAAGAGAGTTTGCCATCAAAATGTTGCTTTTTATAGAAAGAAAGAAGCTCTGAACTACATTTGTTGTGAAAGCAGCCTCATTAAAACTTGGATTCCTTGCATTCTCAGTTCATTTGTGTTCTCATGAATAAGGGAGAGAATGTTCACCAGATGGGAGAGTCCTAATTTATTTTGTAAGTGATTTTAATGGGAATGTATTATTTAATTTGACTGCAGGCAGTTGTTCCCAGGGCATGTGAGGTCAGGTTAATTTATTGTGGATATACAATATTTCTAGAGATATAATTATATGACAATTTTCAAAGGGAAAATTATTTAATCTATTACCACTCAAGGAAGTGTTTATGCTATTAGATCAAGGGGAGAGACCAAAATATGAATAAACAAATAAATGTACAATGAAAAATTTTATGAGTGACCTGAAGGAATAGTAGAATTATAATATAGGCTATTGGAAGGGAAAACAGTACCTTAGATTGGGACTGAATGAGAGTATCTCCATGGAATTTACAAAACAGGGACTGAAGGGATATGAGTATGATGTGGGAAAGTTTTGAGGGGATTTACAAGGAAATTAAAGATGGTTATATTGTTCAGTGCTGAAATAATAGCTAACATGAATGTATTTGAGTTTTCCTGAGAGATGAATTCTTATTCAATCCTTGGATGCATGAAAGAGTCCTAAATTAAAAGTACTTAATTTGAATGGAAATATTTTGTTAAAGTGGCAAACCTTATTACATTCATCTTTATTGACATCCATGTTAATCAAAGAGTAAGCTTTAGAATAGAAGAATTTATTTTCGATTTCTGGGATCATGGTGGTGGAAATGTCTTGAGATATATTTGATTTTTTATGCCTCTACCTAAGAACATTGAGATGTACACTGTCATTTTAGAGCCAGAAGTGGAATAAATTGAAGCAATTGTGTAGATGTGTGAGATTGTCATGATAGTGTGCAGAAATGGGAAAGAAAGGAGGCTGCAATTCATCCTTGAGATGCTTTAATAATATTGTCTGAGTAATGCCATGCAGAACACATGAGGAAGGAGTGATTAGAATAACTTGAATACACTCAAGGGACTGAGATACCCAAGGAGTCTAAGAAAAAGAAAGTTCCCAAAAGGTCCAATTTGTCTTTACTTCCAAGTTATAGACTGAAGTACACACACTTGATTTATTCATGGGGAACTTATTGGAGATGGTAGCTTGATTTACTTAAGAGGAAATCTGTGATGTTATTAACTCATTTAAAGCTGTGTGAGAAAAGGGTAAAAGTGATCATGTTGATTGATTATGAAGGAAGGAAAAAATCAGTCACAAGAGATGAAATAAGCATGGGGGCATTTGAGTTCCTAATAGAAGAGAAACCACTAAGGTTAAACGATGAGATGATTGATTGTGATAGAGATTTCAAAAAGAAATAGGAGAAACAAGAATTCAGTTGGAGACATTCAACTTAATCAGGTGACAAGCCTCTTCAATGAGAGAGAAGGACTAACTAATGGGTATGAATGCAGAATAAATAGACATTATGGTATTAAGTTGAGGTGATTCTTTAAAAATTACAGCATTCACCTGGTTATTATAATGTTAATCTCATCTGGCAAAAGTAATGTGAAATGTGAACATATGTGCTATTCAAACTATGGGACTTGAAGTGATTATGTAAATGGAAGGATAACTCAGTTATCAAGATGTAGCATTTTTCCCAGATATATTTGAAAGCACTAGGGGTTGTGATTCTATATTTAGTCATAAACAAGACCTTAGTAATGTGCTGTGTCACATGAAGTAATAAACATGACAGGAAATTAGAACCACCTCCTATGTGGGCAGATATAGAAAATAGTAAGATATATATTGACACATAGAGTAAATACAGTTCTTAGGAAGCATATGCTGAAATATGAATGCTTGGAATATATCTGGCAGTGAATATTACATGAGGTAGAAGCTAATTTCTGGAAAGTGGGTTCAATGCAATGGAGTTTTCCTTTGAAAGGAGAACCCATGCATGGGTTTAACTGTAACAAACTATATGAAGAGGAAGTTTTGATAACAGAGTGAGGATCTGGTTATTTAAATGAGAAGTGACATTCCATGTAATACCTAGGTGTAGCATGTAACCCTTAAGATATTTGAAATTGGATATAGGAAGAAAAAACTTGTAATCTAGCTGTGCCTTTTCTTGCCACATATGTTTGTCATATTACTACAGCTCTCTGAACCTCTATTTTTGACATTTGTTAAATGAATAAATTAACCTTTATCAGCTGGGTTACTGAGAATATTAAATTATTAAAAATATGTAATTCTCCAAATATTGAATAATTTCATTTTCTTCTTGGACTTGAGGTACAAATGGCTAAGTTAATCCTAGATCTGATGAATCCAATAATAGTATAAATTATTTTTTTTCTTTTATTATTTTACTTTTAATAATATATATTCCTAAGTTTCTTAGTTGATTTCCAAATATATTTGGGTGAGATATAAAACTCAGTGTTGAGGGGGTTGCATTGTTAGATGTCAGATATGGAAGAACTAAAATGTTTTAAGACAAAACATCAGGTCAGTTTCATGGTAGAGCAGAAAAACGGGGAGACCAGAAGTCAGAAATGCTGTGAAAGAACCAATGCTGTTGCAAAAACCAGTAATAAAAGAGATATTCCAGTCTGCTTCCTCTTGTGGTGAGGACCCAATTCCAGATGTCGTTTTGGTCAGGGTTTCCTATGTTTTGGAATCAGGGATGAATTAAGAGTCTCTGAACCTCATGGACTAATTAATAAATATAATTCATGGATTGTTATGTGCTTATCTGTACAATGAAGGTAATCATATCATCTTTATTAGCCAGAGAAAACAAGACCTCCAGCAACTTGGCTCTGGGAAGAGGGAGTCCTCCCCTTATTTCTCTTGAGCACACCTCATGTTCCTTTTATTGATTGGACTGGGGATAGTCATGGGTGAAGTTTTTGGCATTCATGACAGGTGGGCCTGAAAGTTGTGGTCAAGACATGAATCTTAAGATTCTTTCTCCATTCTCAACTTTGCCCACCATCTGCTTGTCTGGTTCTGAGGGAAAATCCAGAGGAACATAGATGCCAGCTGATATATTGACAATGCAATCACAGGTGAGTAGGGAATTCTTTAACTGAAATTCCACCTCAGTTGCCAGCAGATGGGAAGATTTCACCAATTGGTGTGGATATCCCAAGTGTATTCAGGAGCTAATCAAAGATCTGAGCTTAAATTATGTTTATCCAGGGCTCTAATAATTATGGCAATATAGGGACTGGGCAATAAGTAATCTTCCAAGGTAATTGCAAGAGTTGGCTCCAGCTTCCATAAAAACTGTATTCTCTGAAAAGATGACAGATATTTTCTTTTTCTCACACATCCTATGGCTTCCTTGGATAAATAATGAATTCATGGTTCATATTCATGCCTGGGAGGAGCCCTGGCAAGTAATGAATAGAGGTGACAGACATGAACAAGAGAAGTTTATAGTCAGAAGAGAGGCTGAGTTATCAGGTGTGGACTCAATCCAACATTAAAGGTACTGTGGTGTAAGGGTAGGTATATTTGCCAGAAGCATGAGAAAGTTAGTAAATTAAAGGAAATGAGGAATAATTTATTTCCCCCCAATTTAATTTTCTTAAAATGTTGATGGAATACATTTGCACATTTTGAAATATTTTTTAAAAGAAAACTAAAATTCTCCTTACAACTGTAGTTCAACATTTCACAACTTCAATTTTCTAAATAAAGTTTATTTAAATTTTATAGATGGATACAATGCATAGGAATTGTTTTTTCCTTCATTGCAGCTATGGTTTCAGGAGCTTTATAATCAGTTGAATGAAATTTATTTTTTTGTGAAAATTTTTGAAGATTTGGAAAGACCAGAAGCAATGAACAGGATTCTTTTAATCTTTGACTCACAGATGAGATGTCTCATTGTCAAATTGAGACAATTAAGATGTATATTTAGACCCTGGAAAAAGTTGAGACTGTGAAGTCTTCTTCCACAGGAGTAGTCAGTCTAAGGCCATGTATCCATACCACTGTCTCAGGAGACCCTGGCTTATGACCTTGAACCATCTGTATTTACACACTACAATGAATACCTGAGTTATGTAGCACTGAGGAAAGCAGGACTTTCTGATTTGATACCAATTCAGTTTAGCAGAATTCAGGATATTTCTTCATTTCTCAGCCATTTTTGTGAATAATAGACATTGGAATTAAATTGAGATAGAAAGCAATTCACACATTAAAATGCATTTGCCAAAATGCATAACATATTCTTAAGTGATTTTATAAATGAGAGAAGAATAAGTTCATCTGTACAGGGGAATAATCTAACCATACTCACTTTTAAAATGAAATATCATGTATATTGCCTGCCTTACAATGTCTGTAAATTTACTTAGAATTATTTGGAAAGATTGATTTAGTTTTCAATCAATTTCACTTGAATGAAAGCTTTATAATCAGCAAGAAGAAGGCATAATTACAAGTTTATTGGGAAATTTCAAGGTGTATATAACATCCCATGTAATGTGATTTTCTTTTACAATGGGGTGTTATGTATTTAGAGTGGGCATGTTTCTGTGAGTACATCTGAAAGGCAGATGACAATTCAGCATTGATAATGATGTTACTGGAACCCCATACACATTTTGTGTTTTATGTATACAGTTTCTCCTTCTTTAGTGCTATTATTTTGTACAGCACACTCAGAACATTGGTTAAGATAGTGCTGTGTGAACACAAATTTCTCTGATATTTTAGGTGTATGTAACCTTCAAGAATGTGGCTGTAGACTTCACCTAGGAAGAGTGGGATGTGTTAGACTCATCCCAGAAAAGTTGTTCAGAGAAGTGATGCTGGAGAATGTCAATAACCTCGTCTCAGTATGTGAGACTCTCAAAATTTTTCTACCACTTGTATCTGCTTAATTTTTATATATCTACCATCTGTCTAACCTATTTTCTACCTATATATTTATCAAAAATAATCTTCCATTTATTAATTTTTTTCAAATTCAAATATTAGCTTCTCTGTATTGCATAATCTTTAATTTCTCTATTTTTATATTTTATATTTTTTATAATTTTAATACATTTATATTGTTATAAAAAGTAAAACTGTCTAAGTGAATATTTCCTGATTTTTTATGTACAACTAGTTCACGCCAATAAAATTTAATCTTCTTGACTAGAGCTTAATGTCTTTCTTGTTCTGAGAACTGAATGAATACTTTTTGAATGGATAAGTAATTCACTACAGTTAAATAAGTATTCTGATCCAAGGGTTATGCTAACGCTTCATAACATAGTAATAAAAACACTGCATATATCCTTTTCCATATAGAATTTAGATCATTCTTCTGGGATTTATGTTAATTGGATTATTGTTGAACATAATATTCAATCACTTTGGAAACATAGGTTTCTGCCCATTTAGAATATAGAATACACTGCAGTTTCTCTTTGTACTCGTGCATGGTAACAATAGCGAGTATCCTCATTGAAATGGGCAAAAGTCAAGAGTTACAATTTCTGTTGAAATATTATCAATGATCAGAATTCTAGGTTTTGTTGCATTACTGACCTTCAATACTTACCTTATTCTTTGGTAACCTGTATGTACATCATCATCTAGCTCTGTTACTATCAGAATTCAAAAGCCAGGTAACTTTTAATACAAACAGGATATCAAGTCTGCAAAATAGATGTGCTTTCCCAGCTGGAACAAGGAAGAGTGTGAAGAGAAGGAATAGGATTTCCTCAATACCAGATTAAGGAACTGTGCATCAGAAGAGAGGACTCATGATATAGTGAGTAACTGATTGAATATTTTAACTTCAGGATTCCTTAAGTAAATTATGATTTCTTTAGGTTTACTTATATGAGTTATGATTTCTAAAATGTACCTGAGGATATTGGGGAAATTTTAGTCACATGTGTTTATTCCATATACTTCTCAAGCTTTATAAAGTGTCATTGACATTGTGAAAGGTATATTCATTTGTTATTGCAAGTAAACCTTCACATGATCCTTGTCCTGGTCCTATTCTTGGAATACTTTTCCCTCTTTTTTACATCCCTGACATCCCAAATTCTTTTTTCTCATATTCATGCCTGAAAATCTTTTCTGATTGTAATGTACTATAATGTTTTCTTGTACCTAAAGTATTCATTATCTCTTTCCCAGGTAATTGTGACTGTGGGAAACATACTGAAAGAGATACTTGGAACTTTCCAAAAATTTTCCCCCCAATTGCTTTTCTAACTATTTTTTTTTAATTACTACAGGGAGGAAAAGTACCTTTAAAACATGTGAAATGATAGAAATGATAGACAAACAGCCTAACTGTGGAAAAGATACTTCCAAAATCATCGCATTGGTAAGCTTAATTTTGTGAACACCAGTATTCCAAATAGATGCCGAGGGAATGAATGAATTAGGAATTCAGTAAAACCCCAAAATTGTAATTAATGTTGGGATTAAGTGCTAAACATCAACTCTTACCTGAGATCATTTTAAAAATGAATTGCATAAACTTGCTTCACATACATAATCTTTGAAACACTATGAAGCTCAAAATTAATCTGATACTTCTGCAATTAGATTGTTGTAATAGAGAATATCTCTGTGTATGGAGTAGAATAATATTTATATGAAACCAACATGGCAAATGTTTTAATTGGAGACTATAACTAGATCAATTTAGATTTCATATGTCGGGAAATGAGGTAATTCATTGTTTTGCACAAATGTTTTACAATCTCACATCTCATTCCCCACCACAGAGATCTCACATGCAAAAGAATTCCTTTAAATGTAATTATTTGCATGAAGATTCATCTTGCACATCCACAGTGATCCAACATGCATTCATTCAAATGACAAAGAAATCCTATTTCAGGAAACCACCTCCAACTGTCCTCAGAGATCATTCATCTTTTATTCAACATAAGCATATTCACCCTAGAAGTAAATCATATGAATGTTCCCAAAGTGCTAAAGATTGTTTGCAATGCTCTGACCTCAGACAATACAATGGAATTCCCATTGGAGAGAAACCCCATGAATATCGTCTATGCAGGAAACTTTTCAGTAGATATTCTCTTCTTTAACAAGATGAGAGAAAACACACTGGAGAGAAACCCTATGAATGCCATCTTCGTAGGAAAGCCTTCAGTCAATCCTCTTCCCTAAAACATCATGAGAGAACTCACACTGTAGAGAAACCCTATGAATGTCATCTTTGTGGGGAAGCCTTCAGTTACTCCTCTTCCCTGAAATGACATAAGAAAATGCACACAGGAGAGAAAGCTCATGAATGTCCTCTATGTGGGAAAGCCTTCAGGAAATATGCTTATCTTAAAGTACATGAGAGAACTAACACTGGAGAGAAACCCTATGAATGTCATCTTTGTGGGAAAGCCTTCAATCAATCCTTTTCCATAAAACATGAGAGAACTCACACAGGAGAGAAACCCTATGAATGTCTTCTATGCAGAAAAGCTTTCAGTCAACATTCTCATCTTCAGCAACATAAGAGAACTCACATGGGAGAGAAATACTATGAATGTTGTACTTTTGGGAAAGGCTCCTTTCATCCCTCTTCCAATAAAGAAACATGAAAAAACTAACACTGGAGATAAACCCTCTGAATATCATCAATGTGGAAAAGCATTCAGTAATTATTCTAATCTTAAATGACATGAGACATATAAGCCCTATGAGTTTCATCAATGTGAGAAATCGTTTAGTCAACATTTCCATCTTCAACAACATCAGAGAACTCACATTGGATTGAAACCATATAATTGTCATTTATGTGTGAAAAACTTTAGTCAATTTTCTAATCTTAAACACCATGACAAAACTCACAATGTAGAAAAACTGTATGAATGTTGTCTATGTAGGAAACATTTTACTTGTATTTCTGCTCTGGCAACCTTACAGAATTCATGCTGGACAGAAACCATAATATCATATGTATGGGAAAACCTTAATTTTTCTGGCCTTTGACAATAACAGGTTACTCAAATGGAAAGAATCCCTATGAATGTCAACAATTTGAGATAGTCATCAGTCAATATTATTATTTTTAATGTAACAACTTACACTATATCTTTTGTGTATTTAAGAGACTTCAGCCATAGATCTAACCTTTAAACATACCAAAGAACTCACATTCTGAAGAAACATTGTTTTTAATGTTTTCAGAAATTCCTATCATCATCCATACTTCTTCAGATAATCTAATAACATTCATACATCTATATGCATGCTATGTAGCAAAGCCCTTAATAGATAAATAATATACTATGTGAGAAAACACATAATGTAAATATAATGGAATATAGAATTGGAGATGACTCTTCTAACAATCTAAAAAGCTAATCAGAGAAATCACATGTGAGGAATTCTGCACCTGTACTCAATGTGGGATTGCCTTAATTCCTAATTTATCCTTTAAATTAAATGAGTGAACTCCAAAAGAGTGAAACTCTAGGTCTGTAATCGCTGTGCACTATAACTCCATCAAACCTAAGCCTTAATGTTCTAAAGGAAACTCGAATTTAAAAATAACCACAAAACATTAAATAAGAGGAAGAAGACTTAACTAGAAGGATGAAACTCCTTGAGGGATTTCCAGAAAATTCATTATGGAGAATGCAGTGGATAATCATGGGAAATCATTTATTCAGTGATTGGGAGCTTGTGTGCACAAGTAATTTTGTTTCTCTGATGGGTATTGTTTGAGGGGTTTGGGCAAATGATTAGGTATCTGATGGATGATTTTTTGAATATCAACTGGAAATTTTATAGGTTTGGTTATAGGAAAATGTGTGAAGTCTGTGATTTGGGAGTCTTTCCCCCAGAAAGGAATGTAGTTATCTGGTTGCCTTTCCTGGGTCAGTGATTAAATATCTGAAGGGAGGAACAGATATTGTCTCTTTATTCCTAATATTAGATAAAACAATACTTCATCTCTGTGACTATAATCTTTAGAAGTGGGTGTGACCTGAGTGGCGAAGCAGCGATGAATGTAGGCCATTCTCCATCAGAATATACCATGCAGAACTGGGTGGGAAAGAGTGTGGTCTGTAATGTGAACTGTAGTCTATGCTCGGTGGCAAGGCCCCAGGATGTGTATATCCATTGCGGGTGTAATACCACACGGATGGGGAATGGATGTGTGGGGTGTTTTTCGGGGTGTGGGTGGTGGGGAGCATGGGAATCCCTGTAGTTTCTGAGTAATATTTGGGTAATCTAGGCACCTTTATAAA
>JAQZBX010071327.1:0-15238 GCA_029593785.1 Cabassous unicinctus | reverse complement strand
CATATGTGATTTTAATCAGCATTTAACTAAGTTAGATGAAACATAAACAACCTATTGCACTATCATTTTCAAACATCTGGGTCACCTCACTTGACCAGATGATTTAGTAAGAGGAACTCTGACATCACAAAGGAACTAACAAAGCTTCTTTCCTGAAAAAAAATCTCCTGAGTCTGTTTTTATAAAATATTTTGGAATGGTAAAGGGTACAGTATGTGTCAGCATACAATTATGTAAGAATGAGCATGGAATGGTATAATGTACCTATGTGGGGTAGCATTGCTGCTTGCAAAGATGCATAGCATTTTTGTTTCCCATTCTAATTCTGGAAGAAGTCATCAGTTGAGAATAAAATCACAGAATTTGTAAACTAGAAGGATCTTCCTCACAGATTACCATATTTAACCCTCTGATTTTACATATAAGGAGCAAAAATCCAAGAGAGTGTTAAGCGATCTGTTCTGTGTCACATGATGAGTGCATAGCAGTCAGGACTAAAAACCAAGCCTTGTTATTCCTTGCCCAGCGTATTCTCCCTAGCACAATCCTACATCCCAACACGGTGCAGTTCAAACTGCAAGGGCAATCTGGTTAAACAAGCAAAGCTACATTTTCCAGACTCAATCAGAATAACGGTTCTGACTGGTATCTTGGTGGGCCAGCACTCTTGGACTCATTGCTCTTCCATACAGCTGCATGCAAACTAACACTCTTCAGATCAGCAATGGAACAGAAAAGAAAAAAAGAAAAAAGAGCTGAACTCAGAGGCTGGCAAGCACCTCCAGTAACAAGCCAAAGCCAGACTCACATACTTTGTTTTCATATTGTTTAACTGGAGATCAAGGCCCGAATCACAGTTTAGCGCAGTCACACTGTAAACACAGCACTGACAGAATCCTCTTTTAATTTCAGTGAAGTATATATTCACTCATATTGTGAACTTTTTGTGGGAAGAGGAAAGAAATCCGAATGTCTTTGATGCTAGGACAGCCAATAATCAACTGGTGAAAGTATAAATACGATTTCTATCCTACAACCTACACAGTACTGATACCTCATGGAATTAACATCCTAAGCCTTGAGAACAAGTTGGGTTCACTTTCTAATTACTCAAATCTTTAGGGCATCTGGCACTGCTGATTTACCCAAGAGTTGTTAAAAGAAATTTTCCTCTTCTCTGAGAGGTAAGAAAGTTTCTGGCAGAAATATAGTTTAAGAGAACCAAATAGCATGAAAAAAAGAAAACTAAAAAAATGTCTGTACAAACTAAAAGAGGTACATCTTGAATTTGTCTGGTTAGATATTTAAGGCCAGAAAACCTTTCCAAATGAAAACCTTTCAATACAAGGATGACAACAAAACATTTAACACTATGTATGTTAGGCACTGTACTAGCGATGTAAGAATAAATAAGGCATGGCAGCAGAAAATGGTATTAGGATGATAAATGGGTAATAAAAATGTATTGGGTTAACATTTTAAAGAAAGGTCCTTGTAGGGAGGGGTGATTTTTTTTTTCCCCCAAGAAAGGCTGAAGGAAAGCATTGGTATATAAGAACTCTAACTCCCCCTGCCCTTTGGGTATCTATCCATCCATCCATCCATCCATCCATCCATTTACCTACCTACCTACCTACCTACCTACCTACCTACCTACTTACTTATATGGAGAATATAGCAAAGGATGAGGAGTTTCAACTTAGAGACAATTATTAGGGAAACAGGGCAACTGCAGGAAAGGTGGGTTTCAAGAAGGCAATTTCAGAAAGTGAGGGAAATATATAGTTGTGAACTGTTACAATAATGGTCTCCAATGAATCATCTCTTTCAGTATACACAACAGCCTTGTATAGTCTCCTCTACAATGAAAATGAGCTTGGCCATGTAATATTAGAAAATGATGCCTGATAAGCAAGTACTTACTCTCTTGGACTACTGCCACCACCTTGGGAAGAAGCCCAGTTTAGTCTTCTCTGGAATAAAAGTCTACAGGGAGAGAGGCCCAGGCATTCCAGCTGTGCCCAGTGCCCAGCAGGCCGCTCAGCTAAAAGTGAAACCAGCAGAACCCACCTGGCCAACCAAAGAAATTATGAGGAATAATAAAAGAGTTGTCCTTCCAAGCCACTAAGTTTCACGTGCTTTGTTATACAGAAAAAAAGTGGCACATCTATGCAGTTTCCTAGACATAAAAGAAGGTGCCAGAAAAGTCAGTGAAAAGGAGAAAAATCATCAGGGGAAGGACAGGCTTGGAAGAAGAAAGTCTAAGCTGGGTAAGAAGTAAAGGAAAAGAAGGCCTATAACTAGGTAGGCTAGGAATGAGGGTGGTTGTAAACCATGGGAAAAACTGAGAGAGAAAAAAGCTACAGAGTAGAGATTCAAACAAAAGAGGCAAAAATGCCACTAACCAGCTCCAAGTTCTAACTACAGTTCTGGAGTAAATGTGATACAGTATCTTTGAAAACTTTTATGTCCAGCTTTCTGGCAAGACTTAATAACTGCATTAGGCATAATTTGACTCTGGATGTAGGCCCAGCCTTCCCAGTGTTGTATTTGTTATTCACTCAGGTCCTTACTAAATATCCCCATTATTACTAATGTTCCTTTTATGGAATGTAGCAGAAAGAGCTTTGGAGTTATCAGGCATGGGTTCCAATCTTAGCTGAACCACTTCCCAGTTATTCTTGTGACACCAGGCACAGGTTACTCTTAACTTTGCTAGCCAAGATCTTTATCTGCTTATCAAGGATACTATTACCAAATTGAATTTGTAAAGTTGTCATGAGGGTTAAATGAAATGAGATACTACCTAGCACACTTTCTCATACATAGTAAGTACTCACTGAATTTCAGTGGAATCTAAATTTACTTATTTGAGTCAAATCTTCAAATTGTATTAATTTTTCTTAGTAAAATAAAATTTCATTTAGAACTCATTGATTTGGAACTTGTGAGAAGATAGGAACTTATGTGAATTTTCCTTAGCACAATGAAAAAGGGTATATGTTAACCAAGGAAATTTTGTTAAAAAATAAAAAATAAAAAAAGATCACAGGGGAATAGCTGGCTATCCACCTGACTGTTTTAACATACCCTTCAATCCAAGGACAAAAACAGCCAGGGATGTTGCAGAAGGAATTCATATCAGATGAATCTTTAAGGGTTCCCTTCCAACTCTATGACTGTGTGCTTCTAAAATGAACACATTTTTCAAGCACCACAGAAGCAATTTCTTTTCAAGTTATTCACTGGTTAGCACCATTCAAGTTAACAGCATTATATATAATATTTGTTTAAAACATTTTTAATATAGACTTTTACTAATTCATATTGGCCTTTTTTCTCTATATCTAGATGGGAAAGTTTTACTTCACAATTGCTTTTTTTTTTTTAGGAGGTACTGGGGATCAAACCTGGGACCTCGTACATGGGGAAACAGGCGCTCAACCACTTGAGCTACATCTGCTCCCTGAAATCACTTTTAAGACAAGCTTAAAATTATAGATTGCAAAGTATCTATTAAGAAAAGGACAATTCTATTCTATTTAAAGTTATCACCCAGGTTTGCCTTACATGGGTGGAGTTCAATTTCAAGAGCAAATCTCTTTCCTGTAAGATGCTGCTAATCAAAATTACAGCTAGCAAAAAATTAAATAAAATTATAGCTAGCTCTTAATCAATTCCTTTTTGCATGAAATAAAAATGTTTTCTAAAACTGCACTGTTCCCACTCATCTCTGCTAGTGGGAAGAGTTCCAGATCTCTTCTAAAAAACAGGTTGTCAGGACTGGTTGGTCAAAGGAGAGCTTAAGGGCAATGTTTGACAGAGGGTGAAAAAGCCCCTGAATAACCTCAGCAATGGAAGAATTTCTTAAATAAGGATAAAAAGAACCATAAATTATAAAGGAAAAGATTGATAAATTAAGCATATATTAAAATTTATTATTTCTATTAATCAAAAAAAGAGTTAAAAAACAAGCTACAAACTGGGAAAAGATATTTGCATTACATACAACTGGCAAAGGATGTATATCTAGAAAATGAGAAGACCCTTCCAAATAAAAAACAACCCAATTAAAAGGGAAAGGAGAGAAAAAATAATGGTACATCAATTTACACATTCCACGTTAGGTAAACTTAAAACAATAAGAACTCGTATACAATGTTGACTGGCATATAGATTTGTGCAAATACTTTTGAAAACATTCTTTAGTAACATGAAAAAATGCCCATTTCATATGGAACAGCAATTTAACTCCTAAGACTGTACCTAGAGGAACTTGTACATGTGTTCCATGAGTCATGTACAGTTATGTTCATAGCAGCACTGTTTTTAAGTTTTTATTTTAGTGACATATATACAACCTAAAATTTCTCCCTTTAACGAGATATATAATTCAGTAGTGTTAATTGTATTTACAATGTTGAGAAGCACTGATTTTAGCATCAAAAAACAAGAAAACAAATCAAAATTTGTATTTACAAGAGGATGAATAAATAAATCATGGTCTCTTCATGCTATGGGGATATATATAGCAGTAAAAATGAACAAATTGCAACTACATGCATCAACATGGATGACTCTGAGGAGTATCAGGTGGAACAAAATAAAATAACTTGCAGAAAAATACCCATAGCAGGATTTCATTTATATAAAGTTCAAAAACATGCATAACTAAATGTAAATATAAATTATAGAGATGGAAATAGATTAGCAGTTATGTATGGCAGGGGAAGGACAGAGGGATTGAAAAGTGACTATTAAGGGGCAGGGATTTTTTTGTTTGTTTTTTTGAGTAATGAAGAGGCTCTAACATTGATTGAAGAGATGAATGCACAATTCTGTGATAATACCAAATGCCACTGATTGTACACTTTAGAGGGAATGTATAGTTTATGAATATGTGGCAATAGAATTGATTATAATAAAAACATGCATAACTGTGTGATACATTTATATATGGTAAAAATATAAAGAAAACCAATAGGAATAACAAACAAATTCAGAATAGGGTCAGAGGAGCAGAAGGAGGATGAGCTAAGGGAAACACACAAAGGAGGCTTCAAAAGTATTGAAAAGGTTTTGTTTTTTAACCTGGGTGATGGGAACATGGCTATTTGTTGTTGTTATTGTTACTTTTTATATCTTGTCTGTATGTTAAACATTCTTTTGAATGTATTTAACATTTTTAAAGGGAAATAAAGGCTATGAAAGATTAAGTCTGCCTACATCATAACTTTGTTGAGGACCTGCTGCTCTGCTCACAAGGTTCTAATGAACTACAAACATCCCCATTAAACATTAAGAGGAAAAAATACCACACCTAAAATGTCACTCAACACTCATTCATCCAATAAATATCACTGAGGGCCTGTCTATGTCAGCTACTATTCTAGGGGCTGGGAATAAAACCAGTGGGGGCAGGGGGGAAGACAAACATCTTTGCTCTTAAGAAACATATTCTACTGAGTGAAGCAAAACAAGATAAGTAAAATATACTGTATGTTAGCTGGTGATAAATGTTATGAGGAAAAATAAAGCCAAGGATAGGGAATACACATGCATATATAGGGGAAAGGGTTGAAATTTAAATGGGAAGACTAGTAAAGGCCTCACTGAGGTGATATTTGAATAAAGACCTAAAGGAAGTGAGAGAAGGAGCTTTAAGATACTGGAGGAAGAACATTCCAGACAGAAGAAACAACACATACAAAAATCCTGAGGTAGGGAGTGTACTTAGTATGTTTGAGAAATAGCAAGGAAGCTAGTGTGATTACAACTAGTGTGAGGGGGAGAGTGGCAAAAGATGTAGCCAAAAATAGGTAATGGGGGGCTAGATCGTGTAAGATCTTAGATGTCATTGTAAAGACTCTGGCTATCTCTCTAAGTGAGATGAGAAGTCACTAGAAGGTTCTGAGCAGAAAAATGATAGCATGTGACTTAATTTAATAAAGACTGCAAGGGTGGGAGTAGGGAGATCTGTCAGAATGCTATGGCAAAAATCCAGGTGAGATGATGGTGGCTTGGATGAGTATGTTTAACAGGAAAGGTGATGAGATGAGACTGAAATCTGAATATATTTTCAAGTTGAGCTGACAGGATTTGCCAACAGATCAAGATGTGGGGTGTGAGAGAAAGAGAAAGGAAAAAAATAAATAAATAAAAATCCAAAGCCAAAATGTTTGCCCTGAGAAAATGAAAAAATGAAGTTGCCATATACTGAGATGACAAAGACTGTGACGGGGGCAGGTTTGGGGGAGAGGGAAGAGTGGATAACCAGAGCTCAGTTAAACAAGTTAATGTGAGATGCCTTTTAGATATCTACATGAAATTGTTGAGTAGGCAACTATATTTTTGAGACTGTAGTTCAGGATAGGATTCTGGGCTAGAGATGTAATTTGAGATTCATCAACATACAGATAATATTTAAAGCCACATGACCAGATAAACTCACCGAGGGAGTAGGTGCATAGAAAAGAAAAGAAATCCAAGGATTAAGTCATGAAAAATAAACCTTGACCCTTATACCTCATACCACATACAAAATTTAACTCGAAGTGGAGCATAGGCCTAAAGATAAGAGTTATAACTATAAAACTTCTAGAAGAAAACACAGAAGAATAGCTTAAGGACTTTGGGTTTGGCAAAGATTTTAAAATAGTATAAACAAAGCATAAATTATAACAGAAAAAAATCAATAAATTGGACTTCATCAAAATGATAATCTTTTCTCTTCAATCAACACTGTTACAAAATGAGAAGGTAAACCACAGACAGGTAGAAAATATATGCAGCACAACCTATGTTAGACAAAAAACTCAATTCAAGAATATATAAAGAATTCTTACAAATGAATGAGAAGATAACAAACAACCCAATTAAAAAATAGGCAAAAGATATGAACAGACACTTCATCCAAAAAAATATACAGATGGCAAATAAGTACATGAAAAGCAGCTCAATATTTTCAATTGTTAGGGAAATTAAAACCATAGGGAGATATTACTACAGATCCATCAAAATGGCTAAAATTAAAAACACTGACCATACCTTATTGGTGAGGACATGGAGCAACTGGAACTCTTGGTGGTAATGTAAAATGGTACAACCATCTTGGGATGTTATGTTTATGTTAGTTTCTTAAAAAGTTAAACATGCACCTACCATACAAACCAGCAATTCCACTCTTAGGTATTTACCTGACAGAAAAGGAACTGGATGATACACGAAGATCTGTACATGAATGTTCATAGTAACTTTATTTCTAATAGCCTAAAACTGGAAACAATTCAAATGTCTATCAAAGGTGGATAAACCAATTGTGGTATATCCATACAGTAGAATACTACTCAGAAATAAGAAGAAATGAACAAATGACATGTGGAACATGGATGAGTGGCAAAAACATTACGCTCAGTCAAAGAAACCAGAAAAAAAATAGTACAACTGTTTGATTCCTTTTATATAAAATTCAGAATATACAAACTAATCTATAGTGACAGGAAGCAAATCAGTGGTTACCTGTGGAAACTTCTGGGAGTGAAGAACATATTCACTATCTTCATTATGGAGATGGTTTCACAGGTGAATGCACAGGTCAAAACTCATCAAATTGTACACCTGAAATATGTGCAGCTACTGCACATCAATTATACCTCAATAAATCTGTGGAAAAATATTCACCTTTGCTTATAGAGTCTGAGGTAAAGAGACTTCAGAAAGTTCAAGGAAAGCTCTGTCCCTAAAATACATTGTTATAACCCTTACAAACTGAGAGGTGATAATTTTGAAATTTTGCAATGACACTAAGGTAAAACTTTCTCCTCTAAAATGGCACTTTCCAGATAAGAGATTTAGGAAGACTTAGCATAATTACCATTTCTTCCACAAGTTTACTGTATGAACTCTCTTTTCAGTTGCATAATGAAGAAACTGGGATTAAGATAATTTTTAAGGTTGCTTTCCATGAAAATTTTCTGAGAAAAGTATTTGTTATATATTTGGAAACAAAACGGCTCCCAAGAAAGGCTTTATGCTGAAATGCTTTCTTTTATTGCTTTTATTTATTGCTTTCTTTCAATAGAATAACATTATTTCTATTCATTCATTCATTCATCTATGGTTATTTATTTATTTATTTATGATTCTGGGGGCTGGGGATTGAACCCGGGACCTCATATGTGGGATGGATTTATCAATCTATCTTATCTTTCTTGTCTGTCTGTCTGTCTATCTACCTACCATCTACCTACCTACCTACCTACCTACCTACCTACCTATGTATCGCTGGGGATTGAACCTAAGACCTCATATGTGGGAAGCAGGCACTTTATCACTGAGCCACATTGGCTCCCCTGAGTTGTTTTTTCCATCTGTTTACTTGTTTGTTTGTGTTTTGCTTTGTTTTTTTAGGAGGCACTGGGAACCTAACCTGGGACCTCCCATGTGGGAAGTAGGCGCTCAATTGCTTGAGCCACATCCGCTCCCTCTATTTATTTTTAAATACATAAATTGGCTCTCTTTTAGAGATTAGAGCCAACTCAATGTTTATATACTAGTTCATAAACCAGTCCATGAGTTAAATGTTCCTCCTTATTTAAAGATTATTTCTTTAAGGTTTTCTCACTAGTAATATACCTGAGTCACAAGAAGTAGCTGCATTTAAAATAATGTCTTCCAACTGAGGCAGGCTAGATTAGGAATCAATAGATGGATTTGGAATCTGGCAGAAAAACTGCTGCCATTAAGCCCATGTGGCCACGAATATCCCACAAGATGGTTGCTGGAAGAACCTGTGAGAACCCCCATTCAGAACGAGATTTCATCCAGAAACCAGGAGAAGCCCCGGATATTCTCCAGGGGCCTTATCACTGGGCCCCCCCAAGGACTGATGGGTGGAATAACCAATCAAAGCAGCAAACAACTGGGATTTGTCCCCTGACATTAGCAAAGGGGTGGAATAATTAATGGTTTAAAAAGCAAGCACAAAAGCGAAACCGGCTCTGGTCTTGCCATTTTCCCCTGCCTAGAACAGCACGCACGTAAACTGGGCATTTTGTAATCTGTAATGGGGAACTGTACTTTGTAAATCAGCCCTCTTCATCTCTTTTCAGCCCCTTTTCTCTCTACCTGGGACCCATAATCTGTTGTTTTATCCCATTTCTCTTCCCTCCCTTCCTTAATAAATTACTGGCCTAACTAAACTGGCTTGCACTTAAAATTCATTCATTTTTTGTAGCTTAGCCAAGAACCTAGAGAAAATCCAAACACAACCCTCAGTGAAACCTAATCCATGGGAAATCAAAGAAAGAGGTTATTTTTTAGGACTGAATTCTAGTTTTCATAACAAAATGACAAAATACCCATGATATTTATGAAAACAAATATTCTCACAGTAACTGTGAGAAGGTTGACGTGTAAAACTTTTTAAAGTATACACACTCCAGAGCAGTTCCTTGGTTGAGAGAGAGCCTTTGGGAATCACAGCTTTTCAATTCTAATAAAAACAAAACAAAACAAAACAAAACAAAACAAAACACTCCTAATGGAAATAAAAGATAAAATTTCATAATTATTTTTTTCTAAAAAGCTAATGTCTCACTTTGTCACATATCATACCAAATTAGATAAACTACCTGATTTTTCTATTAGCATGATTATATGAATTATCCTAATACATTTTTAGTTTCGATAGGTCTTCAAAATCAGATGTAGGTACAAATTTACATGAGAATGGTAAGCTATTTTATCCAACGAAACATTACCAAAGCAAATACAAAGGAAAATTCACAACATTGTGAATGTAATTAATGTCACTGAATTGCATACAGAAAAATGGTTAAAAAGGGAAACTTTTGTTATATATATTTCACCACAATAAAAAATAAAAGGATATTAAAATAAACTAACCAGCCAACCTTCAATGTAAACATATTTTTAAAACAAATGAAGTAAAAATCTACAATATTTTGCTCTTCTGTAACTTTTGATTAATTTTTACTATTGTAAGCACATGACATCTTCAATGCAGCTCTGCTTGATATGGTACAAAGAATCCTCAAGATGTTTTGATTATTAAATAAATATAAATCATTACCAACTTAAGGGAACAATAAGTAGTATTAGGAAAGGCAGTTGCAATACAATTTTAAAGAAAACTAATTTTTGCAATCTTTAGTAATGACTGCTGTCACTATGTAAGGAGTTTCAACAGGACATAATTTTTAAAAAATCTTATTTAGTTTATCAGATTCACTTTACTAGGCCACTTGGTCTTGTAAAGGTCAATCTAGGAAAGATTCTGGTTTCTCAAATAGAACTGGCTTAGTGCTAAAGAAGGTGAGGTAGGGGAAAGGTCAAGCTTTGCTTTTAGGAGAAAGGGCAAAAAGCCAAAAGGTTCCAGGAAATACTTTGGAGTCATTATACCTTTTCAATTTACCTCTATATCTACACTAATGGACTGAGAGAACTAATAAGCACACAAAGAAAGATTCAAGTATTTTTGAGAAACTGTACTTTGATATGGTGGGGATGACACTAAATTTTGTGGAATACCTACTATGTGACAGACAATATGCTACCATTACAAGTACTCTGCACAGTAGTTATTAGCTCCATATTACAGTTAAGAAAATTGCCTAAGATTAGACAGCTGGGGTGCATAAAGGCTGGGATATGGGAAATTCTGGAATGTCTTCTTTCAAGGCTGGCTCATGCTTTTTCACCTATACCAACTTGCCTCTATTTCTAGGGCAACAAACATTATGGAAAGCTTTCAAACAAAATCTAAAACAGACAAAAAAGGTACAGGAGAGCACTTAAGGAAAGAGTAGAAAGAAGTGTAGAAAAGATACAACTTTTACCTCCTTCCTAATTTTGTCTCTGACCCTGAAGTTGCATTTAAACATCCTCAGAACAAGGATCTAACACAGGGGCTGGAGCAGGTTGAAGAAATAAAAGTTAATTCAATGAGGAATAATATAATATTAAACTTTCGTAAAATCTTTATAGAACTACTTATTTATATATGTTTTAACTTAGAAAAGATGTAAGGTGGCTACAAGGATAAAGAAAAGAAAACAGAAAAGCAGAAATTTAAAAAAGGAGAAAAAGAAGACAGAGGTAACAGTTCCAAGCAGAAATGGATGATGACAAATTTGACAAATTTTCAAAACCAAAAGCAACAAATATGGTAATTCAGAAATACACTAAATCATTGTGAACAAAATTACAAAGAACATTCATAAAGATCTGCCAAACAATGAACAACCCAGATTAGATATAAGCAAAACCACTATAGCAACATCTGTTGAATGACCTAAAACATACAACACAATACTTCAGTTGCTAAAGGGCAAAACAAACTCCAACACTGGCTACTAAAAAAGAGAGGCAAGCTGGGGTTTTAAATAGAAACTGGATAAGAGAAATTTAAGAGCAGGACTGATAGATGATGCCACGTAGATTACACTTGAAAACTTTCTCCTGTTTACACAGCATGTACCAATAGATGATAAATACAATTTACAAAGCTACTGACTGAAAAACCTAAAGCATTACTTCATAGGCATCAAAACCATTAAAAAGGCACTTTACTTTTACCAATTTTTTTTTCCAAATTAAATTTAGCTTATGGAGCTTTTTATTCAGAGACTTTGAAGTAATTTAAAAAGTAGGGAATTTCGAGTTAAAATAATTTAGCCTTAATATATTTATAATTGTAAAGTTCTTCAAAGTATTAATTGGCTCTCCCAATAATTCTATAAAATCAGAGTTTATATTAAGTGTACAAAAATATTGGGGCAAGTAGTGTGGCTTAAAAATGTGAGAATAGGATGGAATAAAATCAATCACTCTTTAGTAGGAAGTCCCCAACCACTAATATGTAAAGTATTGACTCCTTCTTTACCCTATTTAAAAATGTGTAATAATATGCTTTCCCTGCCTACCACTGATATTTTCTAGTAAGTAAGAGATGAGAGTAACAAGCAGGAAAGTACACCTGTCTTGGCCTTTTATGAGATTTATGAGGTATAATTTTATTAGTTCATAATAGCTTTCGAAAGGCCTATCATGTCAAAGCAACAACCTGTTGAGAACGAGAAGCACTATCAGAAATATGGGTGTGGACATTGGGAAAGGAGTAAGAGAAGGAAAGACAAATATGAACTACAAGTGGGGGTGGAAGAATAGAATGTATTTTTCTGACTCACTGGGATAGGTTTCAACACATCACTGACAAGCAGAAGGTTAAAAAAAAAAAAAAAAAAAAAAAAAAAAAAAAAAAACTGAAGAAACAATCTATAAACTCCAGTCAGTAAGAGCAGGTCACAGAACTAAGGCAATGCCTTATAATTCTTTATCCACTGGTACATTAAAATTGTGAAGGCAGAGATTTTCTCACTCTTAGCAAAAATATCTAGCATTTTTTTTAGCTCCCTCCCTCCTTTCCTTTCTTCTCTCCTTAATTCCCTCTTCCTTCCTTCTTTGAGCTCCAGGTTTAGATGTGACCAATATGTTTTCCAATGTTATTCTACCATCTTCTCCCCCTCTGCAATTTTAAATACTTTACCTTGAGCAGCATTATATACATTATACTTAACTAAAAGCATTGTTCTTGAGTCACAAGATGTGGATTTTAATTTCAGTCTGGCTGTGAGACTTTCAGCAAATCACTTAACCTTTCTCTGACCTCAGCATCATCATCTATACACTGGTATAAGATCACCTAGCTCATAGCAGATGATGATCGTATACTAGCAGACAGTTAATATAGTATGAAATATAATACACAAAATCCTTCATATTCAAGCTTCCTCCCTATAAAGATTACTTGAAGATCAATGTTTATCCACTCTCTCAATACTTATTGTAGAGGAAGGGAATGCTCTACAGATGCATCCATGGAGCTTAACTTTAGTGGAAGAATCGGACCAGGAGGTAGTGACAACAAATGTGATATGTGATTTAAGAGGAGAAAGACCTGGACATGATGGCAATATATAGGGGAAAAAAGAAAGAAACTTTCAAGTTGCTAGAGGAATCATTAAGTAGCATAAATCATTCAAATTAGAGGCTGAGCTCTCCTTCAAATTTATGTAAGAATTACAAAAGTAGTTAAGGAACTGAGTATTTCATCTCATTAATATGATGGAGCTATCTGCTAAGTGGCAAAATGGGGCCAGGAATGGACTGTAAAGTCATCAAATTGATCACCACACAATAGGCAATAGAAACTTGTAGTCAAACCAGTGGCCCATCCACATTTTATCTTTATATTTGTGAAATAGTTTTCCTTCATAAGCATGGCACTTTACTATATTTTGGAAAACTAATTTTTTAAACTGCTGAAGACCCAAAATGTAATAATTCTGATCCTATGTATCTAAGTTTATAATTGTTTATAAACTTAATGGAAAATGTTTATAAAAATATTTTATAAAGCCATTAGTTTCTTTAAAAAACTGATAAGCAGTAACGCTATATACAGATGAGAAGAGAAAATTTAACAAAAGTTTACAAATCATTTAAACATATGATCCAAGATTTTTTTTTATACTGCCACCTAGCCTAGCAGGTATTTCTAACCCACACTAACATTTTTCTTCATGGTATTCTTAATTCTTATGCTTAATTTAACATTTTGTATATAACAGATTTTATTAAATGTTCTCCATTAGACTCTAAGTTGCTTGCCAGCAGAAAGTTTGTCATAATATCTCTACATAATATTTCGTTATGATTAGGCATAATGGGCCCATAACAAGTACATTAAAAAAAAAACAACCAAAAAACAAAAAACTTACTGAATCTTCCCCCATGAAAAAAATATCTTTTGAAAATTTAATGGAAGAAATAAGGATAGAAAATTGGAATATTAGGTATAAAAGGAATAAAGAGAAAACTCAGTTATCACATGATTTTTTAATCCAGCAAAGCAAAGTACTGATGAGTCATGCAAGGAACATATGTCACCACAGAAGTGCTGAATCATTACTAAGAAGATTTCAAGAAAGGTTAAAAAGAACACTGCAAAGTCAAATTTTTAAACACTGCTTGTGTCTTCTGAGATTTTAATTAGAAATACTAATGAAAGGTTTTACTTTTAAGTAAATCTGAAGTGAACAGAACTACAAAGAACTAAAAAAGTACAATAATGTCACAGTCATAACTACCACCACTAAAACCAATGTAGATTACTAGTGATCTGCTCAAATACCATATTGATTAAGTATCACTATAAAACTTACCTTTATCACACCTGGCAAACTGACTTGGGTAATACCCAAGTCTAGTAAAACAAGTGAAAAGTAGATCTGAGGAATACAAAGGAATCAACCATCTTATAGAACAGATTATTACAGTAATAATGATTAAAAAGGAAATTTTTATAAGTGAATTCTATTTTCTCAATATCTTCTGCCATAAAATTAGAGATACAGTCTCAAAGTGAAAGCAACAATCAATCTCCTCCCTTCAAACATATACAAAAGAAAAATGAAACCTCAACTGGATCCTCCGAAAAGTTGATAGCTTCTGACCAAAAGGGGTCAGAAAACAGATTTGGTTGGCTAAGGTAGAGTGCTCTCTACCTGGTACTCACTCATACTCTCATCCCTACTCACCCATTGACAACTGCAGATTATCCTGATTGTTTTTGGATGATTCCAATTTCAAAACCACAATCCTAAAGTTCTTTTTAGCTGCATGGTTTATGTGAAGTTAGTTACAGCCTTTTAAAATTTTTTTATTTTTAGGAGATATCAGGGATTGAACCTGGGACCTTGTATGTGCAAAGGAGGTGCTCAACCACTGAGCTACACCCACTCCCTGTCTCATATAAGAGAGAAAGCAGGCAATACATACCATAGGCAAAATTTACCCATTCCATGTGGGTTTAGAAAAAATGTTAAAGGCATCTGGGAGCCAAATCACTAACAGCAGCAAGGTCACATATGTGAAAATATTTTTTTTTATTAAAATGAAAGGTAATATATGATACTATTTCTAACCTATCATTTAAGAATGAAGTAGGGAACTCATGTCCTAGCAAGTTAACTGCTTTTCTATTCTCTCCCAACACAGAACTAACTGATCATTTGATTTTAAGCTAAGAGGAAAATTTTAAACTTTGACTAATGTTTGCAACTGTATGGAAAACAGAAATCCAATTGAGTCTCACTTTGGAAAAAGATAAGGTATACTATTAAAAAAAATATTTTTCCAGTTATACTTTTTTTTC
>JAQZBX010071326.1:0-15261 GCA_029593785.1 Cabassous unicinctus | reverse complement strand
GATTTATTTATTTATTTATTCATCCCCCCCTTGCTGCTTGTGTTTGCTGTGTCCATTTGCTGTGTGTTTTTTCTGTGTCTGCTTATCTCCCCCTTGCTGTGACGTCTTGCTGCATCAGCCCAAAGCGCCGCGCGGGCCGGCCTGCCCTCACAAGGAGGCCCCGGGAAGCGAACCCAGGACCTGCCCTCACAAGGAGGCCCTGGGAAGCGAACCCGGGGCCTCCCATATGGTAAATGGGAGCCCTATCGATTGAGCCACACCCGCTTCCCCCGGTAAAAATTTAAAAAAAAGAAAAATATAGAAGGCACGTGGGCTGCCAGGCCTTGTGCACGGGTGTGCCATCAGGCCCCGCGAGTAGGTGAGCCCCCCCAGGCCCTGTGTGAGGGAGCACCGTCAGGCCCCACCGAGCTACACAGCAAGATGATGACGTAACAGGAGAGTGACAAAAGAGAGAGCCAAGATGAGACACGCCGAGAAACCAAGAACTAAGGTGACACAGGCAATAGGATGCCTCTCTCCCATATCAGAGGTTCCGAGGATCGAATCCTGGTGAAGACAGGAGGAGAAAGATGAGAAGAGAGGGCAAAAACAGACACAGAGAATTGCCCAGTGAATAGACACAAAAACAGCAAAAACAGTGCGGGGAGGGGGAATGGATAAAAGTAAATAAATTTTTTTAAATATTAATAATAGAGTGGGTTGGGGGAAAAATACAGCAAAGGTAAGGTATGGGCTATAGTTGTTACTGTAGTAATATTCTGATGCTATTCTTTCATGATTTCTAACAAATGTTTCACAACAATGCTAGGTATTGGTGGTGGGGTGATGTATGGGGGCCCTGTATGATGTTATCCTTGTTTGTTTTATAAGTTCACAACTTTTACTACACACTTATTGTTTATGTATGTTCATGTATGAATGATATACTTCAATAAAATTTTTAAAAAAAAAGAACTAATGTAGAAGACTCACACTTGCTAGTTTTAAAACTATTACAAAGCTTCAATGATTAAAACAGCATGGTGCTCTAATAATGATTGAAGTGATGAACGCACAACTATGTGATTATAGCAAATATCATTGATTGTACACTTTAGGTGAATTGTATGCTTTATTAATATGTACCAATAAAGTTGATTTGTTTAAAAAAAAAAAAAAAGCATGGTACTGACACAGGGACAGATATACAGACCTATGGAATTGAATTGATATTCAGAAATACCTCAAATTTTTGATGAGGGTGCCTAGTACTCAATGGGAAAAGAATAATCTTGTCACCAAATGGTGCTAAGAAAACTGGATATCCATATGCAAAAGAATGAAGAATGAAGGTGCACTCCTACCTCACACCATATACAAAAATTAACTCAAAATGGATCAAAGATCTAAATTTAAGAACCAAAACTATATAACTCCTATAAGATGACATAAAGAAGCATCATCAGGATCTTCTGTTAGGCAATAATTTCTTAGATTTACATGCAAAACAAAAGAAATCAATTGAACATCATCAAAAAATTTTAACTTTGTGCATCAAAGGTCTTTATCATAAAAGCAAAACAATCTACATAATGAGAGAAAATATTTGAAAATGACATATCCAATAAGGGTTTAATATCCAGCATATATGAAGCAATCCTTCAACTTAACAACAAAAAGACAAAACAACTCAATTTAAAAATGGGCAATAGACTTGAATAGACATTTCTACAAAGAAGATATACTAATAGCCAAACAGCACATGAAAAAGATGCTCAACATTATTAGCCATAAGGGAAATGAAAATCAAAACCACAATGAGATATCATTTCACACCCACTAGAATGGTTACTATTAAAAAAAACAGAAAACATAAAATTACAAATTTTGGAGTGGATGTGGAGAAATAGGAACAATCATTGTTGGTAGGAATGTAAAATGGTGCAGCCACTAGGGAAGACAGTTTGGCAGTTCCTCAGAATTTTAAAAATAGAATTATCATATGAGTCAGCAATTCTACTTCTATGTATATATCCAAAAGAATTGAAAGCAGGGTCTTGGACAGATATTTGCACACCAATGTTCACAGAGGCATTATTCAAAATTGCCAAAAGATGGAAGCAACCCAAGTGTCCATCAACTGATGAATGGATAAAGAAAAGTGGTATATGCACACAATGGAATATTATTCACCATAAAAATGAATGAAGTTCTGATACATGCAACCACACAGATGAGCCTTGAAGTCATCACTATGAGTAAAATAAGCCAGATTCAAAGGAACAAATATTTATGATCTCACTGATATGAAATAACCAGAATAAGCAAATTCATAGAGTCAGAAACTAGAATGTAAGTTACCAGGGGTTGGGATGGGGATAGGGAACAGGGAGTTAATGCTTAATTTGTATGGAGTTTCTACTTGGGATGATGGAAATTTTTTTTTCAAAGATACTTAGATTACATAAATGTTACACATAGAAATGTTTTGATATTGGATAGTGGTGATGGTAAGAAAACATTATGAATGTAATTAACTGGACTGAATTATATATTTGAATGTGGTCAAAAGAGGAAATTTTAGGTTGTATGTACGTTGCTGAAATAAAATTTAAAGAAAAAATCCATAAGACTGTGCAACACAAACAGTAAACCCTAAAGTAAACCATGGACCATAGTTAATAGTACAGCTATTAAAATGTTCTTTCAACACTTTTAACAAATGTACCAAACTAATGCAAGGTGTTAATAATGGGAAGTCTGCATTTTATGTATGATAGCTCTGTAAAACTACAACTTCACTTTTTTTAAAAATTTATGTAATTAATAATGTAATCAAATTAGCTATTTAGCATTTCTACACTATTCAGATTAAATATCATGGTATTTCCTTTAACTTTTCCATATAGGGCATTTTCCATTCTACTACCCAGCTGGGATTTTGTTTTCTTTTAATCTCTTCTTCTATATCCTTTCCCCTTCTGAAAGGTTTGGTTTTTTTTTTTCCCTACATAAATAATCAGTTGTTACAATCCATTTATTAAATGAGCCATCATTTTCCCACTGATTTTTTATGCTACCTCTGATATATAAAGTTTTAATTTTGTTGTGGGCCTTTACCTGAGCACTTTATACTGTAGTGTTGCTTTCTTTATATAACTCAGTGCAAACTGTCTTAATTACAGTAGAGTAATTAAAACATTTTGATATCTAGTTCCCTAGATATCAATCCCTACCTTTCCATCATTTTCAAAATTGCATGCCATTTTCAGAACTTTTTTCCTTCTATATATATTTTAGGATAATATTGTCATGATCAAAGAAATGGCCTTTGGGAATTTGATTAAGATTGAATTAAACAGAGAGTTTTTAATTGGGTTGTTTTGTCTATCTGTCCATGTTAGTGTCTGTTTATATGAGACTCAACAAGGGGGGCGGGGACTCAACCTGAGTCCAATCAAAAGCCCTAAATTGATCTTATCAAGGAATCTTAATCAAAGATCCCTCAACAGAATTAGATACAATCAAAGGGTATCATACCCAGAGGAACAGATTAGTTTACAAACAAAATCTTTCTCTTTTTGGGATTCATAAAATAATCTCAAACTGTCACAGGTGGTAATATTTTAAAATACATGATTGTGAAGGAAAAGAATGCTAACCAGTTATATACATAGCCTTGAATTTTTAAATGTATATTTTAAAAATATCTAGAAGACAGCATAAAATCATATAGAAAATCTAAATGAAAACATGGGAGAAAAATTTAATCAGTGACTATATAGTCGTTTATTGTTCACTTTCTATGTATTCATCCCACTAAACTGTAATATGCAAGTCCCTGCTGAAGACCTAGCACAGTAGCTGAAACACAGAAGACATTTTGTAAATAATTGTTGAAAGCATGAGAGTCTCCAAAATATGGAATCATGAATAATCTCCAGGCGATGCAATAAAGAAGGGAAATAGGAAAGAATAGAAGACTTCAAAAAAAATAATGTATATTTAACTGTACTAGGAAAAGTACATAATCAATGACAAATTATGAGAATGCTAGGTAGAAGTCTAAATCTTGGATTCAAAAAAAAACCCCTCTATCTTTAAAAGAAAGATGATAATGAATAAAGATAGGACCAATCCAATAAAAGAAAGAAGAATCATTTGTACACTACTAGGAAATTTCACATTTTTCCATCTTTGAAAAGCATATTGAAGTACTGGGATATTTTCAAGAATTATTGTCCATTAAATGTTGACTGAGGATGACTCGTAGATGTCTCGGATATATTCCATGAAGTAACTTTAGAAGCACTTAACAATTAGTTTGAAAATAAAGGAAAATGGAAAATACACATCTCAGAAGGATCAAGGAAGTCCAGACTATCCACTATAATAAATAGTCACCAGAAAATGTCTACTCAGACTTGGAACTTCTCTCAGCAAGTTACATCCAGAAAAGCTTTTGGATAGAACAAAATTACCTAAGCTCTGACAAGAGAGAACAAACAATTTTCCCAACATATAAATTTTGGACTGCACTGAAGGGCTTCAAATTATGCAACCTCATTCAGGATTGGGGGCACAGGAAGGGATGTGGGATAATTAGTACTAAGTGCCAAGTAAGGGGAACTTGATGTGCTCCATAGTCTGCTTTGTATGTAGTAGAGTATTCCTTAAATTTTGAATCTCCATTTAAACAAAACTTATAAACAGAGGTCATATACAGCCTTCCCTTTTTCCATCCATTTTTTAATACTTTTTAATTTTTAAAAAATGCTTTAGATTACATAAATGTTACATCAAAAATATAGGGGATTCCCATATGCCCCACCCCCTCCACCTCCTACACTAACCCACATTAACAACACCCTTCATTAGTGTGGTACATTTGTTACAATTGATGAACACATAGTGAAGCATTGCCACTAACCGTGGATTATAGTTTACATTATAGTTTACACTCTGTCTCATGCAATTTTGTAAGTTATGACAAAATATATAATGGCCTGTATCCATCATTGCAACATCATGCAGGACAATTTCAATGTCCTGAAAATGTCCCCATATTACACCTGTTTTTCCCTCTCCTTCCCTTCAGAAACTCCGGTGGCCACTGCCTCCACATGAATGATAAAAGTTTTTCCATTGTTAGAATAACAATAAGTCTATAGTAGAATAATAGTAAGTCTACTCTAGTCCATCATTCATTCCCTAATCCTGAGGATTCTGGGATGGTGATGCCCACTCCAACTTTAATTGAGAGGGGGCTCAGATCACATGGGGCAGATGGAATGGACTATCTTGCTTGCAGTTACAGACTCTCTCTGTCCCTTGGGATGGGTGCTGTCCATCATCATCTCCTTGTTAGTTGTCCTGGGTGAGTCCAATGAGCTGGAGAGGAGGTGCTGTAACTCTGTTGAGATCCAGGGCCCAACTGCCACACGGACTGCTTAAAGATTTAAGTCTCTTGGACATACACCTATCAACTCTCGTACTAACTATAGGTTCAAATAGAAGGAGCAGAAGAGCCATGTGCAGGGAAACCACAAATGAGTACAACTCTGTCACACTGGGGAGCATAAATTCCAAAGTAGGGCCCACTGGCAGGGCACCAAACTCCTGAGCTGTCTGTCCTGTCTATAGTGTCTGGATGTTTCTAGAGCCCTCAGGAGCCCCGCTATTTGAGGCAATATTTACTGTGGCAGTCAATGAGCTCTTGCTGGTACATGCATAAGCGTAACCTCTGAAATGACCTCCTGACTCACTTTGAAATCTCTTAGCCATGAAAAATTCATTTGTATTTATCATTTCCCCCTTTTGGTCAAGATCTTTTTCCAGGTGCATTGCTAGTTGGCACTTGGTAATAATCCCTCAGTGCCAGGGAGTGTCATCCCAGGGAGTCTTGTCCCAAGCCGGGGGGAAGGTAATGTATTTATATTCTGAGTTAGGCTTGGAGAGAGGTCACATTTGAGGAACAAGGAGGGTCTCAGGAGGTAACTCTTAGGCAACATATAATACTAGGCTAAGTTTCAATTTCAAAAGAAAAGGCTCATAAGTACAGTCATCAATATCAAGGGCCCATCGCAATGGTCCATCCTCCGTCACTAGGCACTGTCCCTGTACTTAGGGGATTCTTGCTGTCCCATTAGAGAATGTGAAAGAGCTCCCCAGGATGGGAATTCAGTATTCTTTCGGTTATTGTGTGGATCTCCACCCACCATGACAATGCCCAATGAACACTTGAATACATTCATGTACCTTAGCAGTATGACCCAGGTGAACCTCTTCCCATTCATCCCCCATCACTAACATCCCGCACCAATGATCCTCCACTGCCACAGTTATGATCCTTCTGTGATGCAAAACTTCTTCAAAAATGGAACGAACAAAATAACCAAATAAAATTAATAAGAAAATGAAATAATAATGATAGTTTTAAATATAAATAAAATACCAAAAAAATTGAAAATATTTGAAATAATAAAATTTTTTGACATTATGTCTTTCATCACTGTAAGATATGTTGTCCTGCATGTACAGTGACATTTCCTTCCATTTATTCCCCCAGTGTCTTATTTATTTCATTTTATCTTCAGAAGCTTTAGGTTAACAGAAAAGTCACATACAGAATATAGGGGATTCCCATATACCCAACATCCGCCCCCTTTTCTCCCCTCCCCTATTAATATTTTACATGTGGATGGTACATTTGTTACAATTGATGTACAAATATTGAAGCATTGCTACTAACCATGGTCAATGTTTTACATTACGGTTTAAATTTTAGACCGTATACTTTTATAAATTTTGATGAAATTTAAAATGGCCTGTATCCATTATTGCAAGATCATGCAGAACAATTCTAATACCCTAAAAACATCCTATGTTCCATCTATTCTATTCTAGCTCTTTTGGACAGCACCTAAACTGCCCCAAGCAATGGTTCCTCCTAGTGACCAATTCAACGTCTTTTCCTCAGCATGTTCCCCCATTCTTCTTCCCCATTAGCCTAAACTGTCTAACTTCTAAATTTCACTTAAATCAAATATCACAGGCAGTCTAGACAGATTTACAATTGAGTGAGTTTTCAATCCATTCCAGATTCTGGATCGCTATCCTATGGGACATGATCTGGTCACTCCAACCCAACTACATATGCCAACATCATCTGAGCCCCTGGGAGCTAGACAAGATAGTAGGATTTGGATAAGGTCTTGAAAAAAAATATTTCATTATAATACAATGCATGTTCACTGTAGAGATAGTAAAAATGTAACAACATGTAAGGATTAACACTATTATATCCATCTTCAGTTTTCTTATTGCCTTGCTTAAAGTATTGCATCATCTTTATTTTCCCTTTATTTTAAAGAAGATTTAGATTACACAAATGTGCATCATCTTTTAAGAAGCTATAACAGAAGTCAGGAAACACCAGCTTTGCAGTCTTTTCTTTTTTAAGTTTTCATTTAATACAGTTGAGAATACAGGAATGTTCACTTTTCATCCAAAATTAAAAAGAGAAGAACATTGCCAGAGGAAGACATTTCATAACTATTGACTCAGAAGATGAATGCAAAGAAACAGGATGGTAGCACTTCAGATTCTAATGATGAAGGTGAAATTGATCACGTAAGGGAAATCTCAGAACCATATCCTTGATGTATTTTCTCAAATTCAAGAATCAGTGAGTGAATCTCAGGAATGCAAGGTTGGATCAACATATGAAAATCAATCTATACAATATACCATTATTGATAAAATAAAGCACAAAAACAAATCCTCTCAATAGACACAAAAAAAGCATTTGACAAAATCCAATACCCTTTCATGATAAAAACACTCAACGAACTAGAAACAGAAGGGAGCATCCTTCTAATTGTAGGCATCTATAGAAAAACCACTAACATTATAATTAATGGTGAAAGACTGAAAGCTTTCCCCCAAAGTGAAGAACAAGACAAGGATGTCTGTTCTTACCAAATCTCTTCAACACTGTATGGCAGTTCTAACCAAGGCCATTGGATGAGACAAAGAAATAAAAGGCATCTAGATTGGGAAGGAAGAAGCAAAACTAACTATTTACAGATGGCATGATCTTACAAATAAAAAATTCTAAGGAATCCACACATACACACACAAAAAATAGGATACAAGGTCAATATACAAAAATTAATTTATTTCTACATACTAGCAATGAACAATTTGAAATGAAATTAATAAAACAATTCTATTTAACACAGCATCAAAAACAATAAAATACTTTGGAATAAATTTAACAAAAGAAGTGCAAGACTTGTACACTGAAAATTACAAAATATTATTGAAAGAAATTAAAGAAGACCTAAATAAATGTAAAGACATCCCATGTTCATAGACTGAAAGACTTAATATTGTTAAAATGGCAGTATTCCCTGAATTGATCTACAGATTCAACAAATTCAAAATCCCAGCTGGCTTTTTTACAGAAATTAACAAGTTGACCCTAAAATTCATATGGAAATGCAAGGAACCCAGAGTCACCAAAACGATCTGGAAAATTAAGAACAAAGTCAAACATAGTCAATAAAGGTTCCCCAAAGATATCCATGGCCTAATCTATGGAATCCTAATCACACTTTGCAGATGTGATGAAGTTAAGGCTCTTAAAACAGGGATCTTGGATTTTATTGAGGTAGGTCCAATGTAATCACACTCATCCTTAAAACATAGAAAAGGGAGGCTAGAGAGTCACAGGAGATGTGATAATAAGAGCAGAGATCAGAGTGATTCAGCCACAAGCCAAGAAATGCAGGTGGCTTCTATTTACTATTACCATATAACAATGTCTCAAATGCCTATAAAAGCCTGCAAAGCTGCCACACTGAAAGACACTTGGGTCTTTCAGCACTGTGTTGCTATTTAAGTTAAGAACTTTTTACTCCGCTAATATATATCATTTTATACTTAAGAACAAAGTTCTCAGTGAAAACACTTGTCTTTTTTTGACACCAGTTTAAAGTGATTATGGGCTTCTTCTTATGACAAGTTATTCCATATCACTTAACTCACTCAGCTCAAGTCAGACTGAAAGACACTGAGTTAAGAAGTCATCATGGATTAGGGTAGGTCTTAAATCCAGTGATGGGAGTCCTTAGAAGAAAAGGAGAGGGCATACATACACGAAGAGAAGAAAAACATGTGACAGTGGAGGTAGAGAATGGAGTGATGCAGCTATATGCAAAGGAACATCAAACACTGCCAGCAACCACCAGAAGATAGGAGAAAGGCACGGAACAGATTCTCCTACAGAACCTCCTTAGGAAAAATCCCTGCCAACATCTTGATACCAAACTTCTGGGCTCCTGAACTGTTAGAAAATGAATTTCTGTTGTTTTAAGTCACCCAGTTTGTGGTCATTTGTTACAGCAGCCCTAGGAAACTAATACAGATATATATAACATAAATCTGAAATGGCTTAAATCTTGCTACCAACCTACACAACCTTAAAGGTTTTTAGTTAGATCACTAGACACATAAACGAAAACCTGGCATGCAACAGCACAAGAAACCATGCGTAGAACTTTTTTTTTCCTTCAGATTTTAGGAAGTGGTTTCAGCAAATGTAGTGATAAGAATGGAGGCTTCAAAAACCTAGGCATCAGTCTCCTCTAGTCTTTAGTTCCTTCCCTCCCTGAATTAGAATTTTTGATATGTAGTTTCAATAACTCTCTCACCAATAGCTCAAACTCCCTTGCTCCTTTGTTCTCTGGTCCCACATACTCACATACCAGTCAAAATCAAACTTCAAGCTGATTCTAACTATACCAAGCACTGTTGGAGAAAATCACATAATTAGGCATACTGATACACTAGAAATCCATGCTTGTAAATTCCAACTAAACCCTTTTCACTGCTCAACAATCTGCTGTTTTCTCTAGTTCCCTCTGCCACCTGCCTAGATGACTGTTTTGAACATTCTCTGACTTCTCATTTCTCCCCATCACTCAGCCAATGGCTTTGGCTGCTATAACACAAAGAAAAATATAAGACATCAAAATTATCAGAAAGGACTTCTTCAGCTTCCCACCAACAACCTACAAATGTAAGCCCATTCACACATATCTTCTCCTCCTATTAAAATAGAAGTATTCTTTTTTTCTATCTAAGGCGAAATTCTCTACTTTTTTGCTTTGTATCGCATTCCCTTCCATTCTCCCTGGGGCCTTTCATATTCTGACTTCTTTGGTATTCTGAACCTCTTCCTTTAATTGTTCCTTCCATCAGCATTTGAATATGCTCAAGTCTTCCATCATCTTTAAAAAGATAAAAATCCTCTTTCAAACCTATGTCCTCTCTCCTCCCTATTTCTGTTCATTCTGCACACTCTCTCTGGACAAGTTCATCCATTGCTATGCTCTATCACCTATCATCTACATAACCAAATTTTACTGTATACCTTTTTTCTGAACAACTGTCATCTAGCATTTTCCAGCCCAGTAAATTGGCATCATCACTCACTTGCTCAATCATTTCTTATTAGTTCTCATTCACCTAACTTTCCTAACCAATCAGAATGTCTTTCTGATTCTACACCTTTTTCAGGGATCCCTTTTCTCAAGTTCCAGATTAGCTTCGCTCTGACAATAATAACTCCCAGTATTTATATATCCTGCTCTTGTCTTTTTTCTAACACTTTCCAAAATAACTACAATGTTTGACTTCCCACTAAACTGTATGTTCCATGAGGATATATATGGATCATGTCTGTCATGTTCATTGCCATCCTTGTAACCCTGCACACTGCTTGGCACACATTAAGTGCTGAATTAATTAATTAATTAATAGCAAAGTCAAGAGCAAGCCACACTGTATATCTGGTAATAAACATGAAAACAGATAAATCAGGTGAAGAATTTTTTATTTTTTATTATTACTGAAATAATGAAAATGCTCCAATAATGACTGAAGTGATGAATGCACAACTATGTGATTATACCAAATACCACTGATTGTACACTTTGGATGAATTGTATGCTTTATTAATAAGTACCAATAAAACTGATTTGTTTTATAAAAAAAAAAAAAAGATAAATCTCAACTTGTTCAAAAAGGAAACAAAAACATGTCTTATGCATGTTTGTTCTGTAAGTTCACAACTTTTACTAGACACATTATTTATGTTCATGTATGAATGATATACTTCAATAAATTTTTAATTTAAAAAATTAAAAAGTTTTGTGCATCAAAGGACACATCAAGAGAAAAACAACCAGTGAAACATATTTTTTTAAATATTGGAGAATATTCATTCAGCAAACATTAATTTGGGTGATACTATGTACTAGGCACTATGCTAGGCACTAATGGTACAGTAATAAACAGCAGCAGCCAAAAATAGTTCCCTTACACATAGAGTTTATAATCAAGACAACCAAAGGAAAGGGATTCCTTTTCAAAGGATATAACTCAAATCCAAAAGACTATATAAGAAGATTAAGCCTCCATAAAATAGGCAGAAAATAATCCTGGGTTTTTAAAAAAGGACTGAAATAACACACAAAAAGGGAGATGAATGAGCTAAGGAAGGCTTACACACTGCAAAATTAAAAGTCCACAGTTGAGATATATGAAGAATTTGTACTGTAAAAAATCAATTCAGCAGTGAAGGGAAAAAATTTGATGATGTTTTCTCAGAACTCAGAACAAAATGACATAGCTCACAGAGTTCTATGAATTGTTTTTGTAATATTTTTGCAACTTTCCTGTAAGTATGAAGTTATTTCAAACAAAATAATTTTTAAAATGACATCTCAAAAGTTCTTAAAATAAAGTTAACAATTTTTCTGCATTCATGGCCTATATATTTCCTATATATTACTTAATACATTTTTATTCCTAGGTATTTTATAGTTTTAGTTTTTATGATTGGAATATCTTTTTTAAATTGCATTTTATAATTTATTGTTGCAGATATTCATATTTTTATACTGTAAAAACTCACCTTATTGAGCTTATTAGGTCTAATACTTTTTATGACTGACTATCCTATATTTTTCTAGGTCCCAAGTTATATAATCTGCAAATTAGAAGTCTTCTTTTTTCTCTTCCAATATTCATTGTCATTTATTTTCATATCTTACCACATAAGATCTGTTGCATAATGCTAAATGACATCAATAATATTCTTGTTTCAAATTTAACAAGTATGTTGTCTCAATGTTTCAATGTCATGTGTCTTATTTGCTATTCGTTTCAGGGCTATAAATTTTATCAAGTTAAGGGAACTTCCTTCTATTCCTACTTTATTAAGAAGTTTTAATTGGGAATTATAGAAGAGTCTTATAGCTATTCACCAAACTAATTTCCTTTCCTCCTGGGCACAAAGCTGGACTACAATGCCTATATTCCTTACAGTTAGGCATGGCCATGTGACATAGTTCTGGTCAATGGAATGTGAGTAGAAACAATATGTGCTCCTTTCAGGTCTGGCCCATGAAAACCTCCCACTTGATCCTCCACTTTCTCTCTCCTTCCTTCTGCCAACCACATGTGGAAGATGGCAGAATATTTGTTAGCCTGGGTCCCTGAACAGCTGTGTAGAATAGAATCCTCCACCCCCACCTCAACCTACCTACCCTACCTCTGAGTACATTAGATTTTAAGCAAGAAAAAAATAAACTATTACATTAAGCCACTGAGATCAGAGATTATCTGCTACAGCTGATAGCAGAACCTAGAATAGTTTCTGAATTATATCAAATGCCTTTTTCAAGTATATGGAGATTAAATAAATGTGATTTCTAAATATAGTGTGCTAAATTTTTTAATATCCTAATGTTAAAACCATTCTTACACTTCTGGCATAAAATGTATTTGTTTATGATGAATTTTTCTTCTAATTTTCTGCTGGATTCAATTTGCTAACATTTTATGTAGAATATGTATATATACATTCATAAATTCTCATTTATGAATGAGAAGTCCTGAGGGACTCTAATTAGTGTTAGTATTGAGATTATCCCAGTCCCCCCAAAAAAGGACTGGGAAACCTTTAATCCTACCATATATTCTGAAAAATGTTAAATAATATAACAAGTACCTTTTCCTTTACAGTTCAATAGAACTCTCTCAAAACAGCAGTTTTCTGAAGGGAAGGTCTTCATCTATCTTTGCAATTGTTTCTACGGTTATTCCAATCAAGCTTCCCATTTACTTTTAAATCTACTGTAATTTCTATTTTTCTTGGAAAAATTACTTCATCTAGTTTTTCAAAAATTTTGGCCAAGATTTACAGGCAATCTTCTCTTATAATTCTTAATCTCCACTATATCTGTCATTATATCTCCTTTTCTTCTCTCCTGCCTTCAGCTGATATTTATCATTTGTTACTATATATCAGGCAATAGTCTAGGTGTTAGAGATGTAAAGCTTTATTGAAAAGGCAAGTTTTTTGCTCCCCATTTTAGAAGGGGAGAGAGACAATAAACAAGTAAACAAATAAACACATAATCTAAATTCAAGTAGTGAGAAATGTTTATAAAGAAAAATAAAAGGTCAAGTTAGAGTGAAATAGAGTGTTATTTCACACAAATAAGATCAGGGAAAGCTTCTCTAAGGAATGAAGTTTGAGCAGAGGCCTGAAGGAAATGATGGGGTAAGCATTGAGAATGTGTATGAAAATCCAGGCAAGGGAAAAAGCAATTGCTAAAATACTGAGGCAGGGAACAACCAGCAAGATGGCGACAGAGTAAGGTGCTCCTAGAATCAGCTCCTGCTACAGGGAAGTTAGTAATCACCCAGAGCTAAATAAAGGACTTGTTTGGGGGCTCCAAGAGACCAGAAGCGCATCCTGCAGTATCCCTGAAAGAGTGAAAGGAGGAAACTGCCCATCTGCAGAGAAGAGTCGTAAGTAGAGCACTCCACGCCACAGAGGAGGCCAGTGCCCATCCTCCACGGGAAGCACAAGCTGCCTCAGGAGCTATTCCACGGCTGGAATTAGAAGTTCCACTTCTGAAAAACGGGGGAGGAAGAGACGGTTGGGCACCAGCTTCAGCTACTGATTAGTAAATTCGGCGGGCTAAGTATAATCCTAAGAACAGCTAAAGTTTGAACCTGTCCAAGTCAGAAAGAGGCCGGTAGCAGCCATCTTAACTCCGCACCTGACACAAGGCGAAGCGGGGCTGACTGAAAATCACAGTGCTGGTAGGGACTTGCTTTTTTTCCATCTAGATCAAATTGCTGCTCTAGCCTAAGCCCCAAGCCCACCTCGGGCAGGGAGGAAGATGGGGGGAGCTGCGCCAGCCTCTCCCACCGTGGAGGCTGGTGATCATCCTACTTTGGCGGCGCAAGCCACCCCAGGAGCTATTCTGTGGCAGGAATTGGAAGCTCCATTTCCCAAAAACAGGGGAGGAAGAGACGGTTGGCCACCAGTGTCAGCTACTAATTAGTCAGTTAGGTTGGCTAATATATAACCCTAAGAACAGCTGAACTTTGAACCTGTCCAAGTCAGAAGGAGGCCGATAGCTGCCATTTTGACTTCACCCCATGAGGAGAAGCCAGGCTGACTGAAAATCACGGTGATGGTAGAGACCGTAGAGACTGATTTCTTTCACCCAGATTGGCCTGCAGTCCTAGCCTAGGCTTCAGCCCCACCTCAAGCAGGGAGGAAGCTGACAGGCCCTGCAACAGCCTGTCCAGGTAACTGCAGGTACATTTGGCTGGCACAGACTGAATAATCAGTCTACCAAGGCAACTGCGGTCACCCTGGACCTGCACAGCATAGATTGCTGCCCACACCTGCAGCTCCATCCCCACCCCAGGCAGGGGAGAAAGGGGCGTGAAGCTTCATCAGTCCTCTGGTCAACTACAGTCTAGGCCTGCACGACTTGGATTATTCCACACAGCTGTGGCTCTGTCCCTACCCCTGGCAAAGGAGAAAGTTGGGAGAAGTTTCATTGGTCTTTGAGGGCACTGAGGGCAGCTTGAGCCTACACAGCTTATAGCACCAGCTACATCCTTGGCTCCTACTACACAACCAGCAAGAGAGAAAGGGCAGGAAGCCCTAAACTGAAGAGAAAGATTGCATACAAAATAAATACTCTAGTAAGCCAGATGCCAAGACACCAACAAAATATTACAATCCACACCAAGAAACAGGAAGATATGGCCCAGTTAAAGGAATAAGACAAGCCTCCAGATGACATAAAGGAGTTGAGACAACTAATCATAGATGTTCAAACAAATCTCCTTAATAAATTCAATGAGATGGCTAAAGAAATTAAGAATATTAAGAAGACATTG
>JAQZBX010071325.1:0-15310 GCA_029593785.1 Cabassous unicinctus | reverse complement strand
CAGAAAATAGGCTTACGTTGCTTTCTTGTGCTGTAGGTGAAAAAGGGTTTCCAAGAAATCTAGTAAGCAAGATGGCGAGAGAGATGTCCAAGGCCCCAAGGTCGTGCTGTTTAAGCTCCTGGCCCCGATGTCCAAGGCCCCAAGGTCGTGCTGTTTAAGCTCTTGGCCCCGAAGAAAGCAGCTTCGAAGATTCACTAGCTCAGGTTCTCGGGGAACAGCCACAAACACTGACAAAGTTTGCCTTCCCTTCCTCCGGTTACTTCATATGCTGGAAAATAGCGGACCGCATTAAAAAAAGAGAGAGAGAGATGCCACACATGATTTTCGCCCCCGCTAGCCGGGTCCGTATTTTTTATGGTTTCTAAGCTGTACCAGCTTTCCAGGGCTGCTGCAACACAGTACCATAGACTGGGTGGCTTAAAAAGCTCATTAATCTCTCGGTTCTGGAGCCAGAAGCCCACAATCAAGATGCCGCAGGGCCGAGCTCCCTTCAGAGTCTAGGGGAGGGGCCTTCCTGGCCTCATGCAGATCTTGTGGCCCCAGGCGCTCCTTGGCTTGCAGAAGAATCCCTGCCTCCGTCTTCACGTGACGTTCTTCTGTGTCTGTGTTCAAGTCTCCCTCTTTTTCTCTTGTAAGGACACCAGTTGTTGGGTTTCGGGCCCACTTAAATCCAGGATAATCACATCTTGAGATCCTTAACCACCTCTGCCAAGACCCTTTTTCCACATAAGGTCATCTGCACAGGTACTGTGGGTTAGGACTTGGAAGTATCTTTTTGGGGGGATAAAATCCAACCCGCTACATAAGACAAGTAAAGTGACCTACATCCACGAAGAAGAAATGCCTAAGCCCAGGGCTGTGAACTCATCTTGGATCCTGAGATTCTGTCTCTGTCTCCCTGCTCTGCCATCCTCAGTGCTGGTCTCATTCTCAGGCAGACCCTCAAACAGGGCCAGGAGGGCCAGGCAGGGGGTAGACATGAGTGAGAGCAGGGAGCAGGGCGACAGGGAAGGGTGGGGACTGTGGCGAGCCTTAGAAAGCAGGCACCCTCAGAGCAGCGACCCTGCTGGTCAGGCCGATGATTGCACAACTGACCTCATCACAGGTTTTATTTCATTTTAAAATGAAAGCCAGAAATCTGGATTTTTATGTGAGTAATTCACGTTTTAGAAAAACATTGAGTAGGTCAGATAGATATGTCTGTGTCCCAGATCGAGTCTCAAGGAGCCTTCTTATTAAACCTGTGCTCTAAGTGATAGGAGAAAGTTGGGGCTTGTGGCATGATTCTATTTCTGGTGGTGGTGAATCTGGTCTTAAAGCACACTCATTGCTGTGCCTGTGAACCTCTTGTATGTGGCGGGGCCTTTTGGTTAGATCACTTTTGATTAGATTGCTTCAGCTAAGGGCATTTAATTGGGTTGAATTCAGTTGGGGACCTTTTCAGTGAGGCATGACCCAGGGTGGGTCTCAATTCTCTTGCTGGAGCCCCTTTTAAATAGGAGAAACACAGAAAAACAGAAACACGACCAACACAGAGAAAGCCAGTTGTCATTTTACCCTGACATACGAGAGAGGATTCCAGGGTTGTCTACAGCCGCAGAAAGAGAAACCCCTAGAGACTGAGAGAGAGGCTGGAGGCTGGAACCCTGAAGCTGAAGAGAAAAGGCCCGGAAGAGAGAGAGTAGGGACAAACCCTATGCCTGAGTGCCCACAGCTGAGCTCAGAAAAAACTGAGCCTGCAGGAGCAAACACAGACTGGCCGCCATTCTGCCTCGCCACGTGGCAGGAGTCCAGGAGCAGCGGAGCAGCCGGGCTTTGGTGAAACATCTCTGATGATTCCTTGATTTGCTCATTTTCATAGCCTCGGAACTGTAAGATTTGACCCTAATAAATCCCCCAGTATAAAAGCCGGCCTCTTTCTGGCATTACTGCATTGGCAGCGTTTAGCAAACGGAAACAGGTGGGCTGCCTCACGTGTCCTCAGGCCTGGCTACGCGGTTTACGTTGTCCAGTGCGCACTTGTTCAGAAAGCAGGAAAAGGTGCCGTTGGAGATACTATGATGCAAAGCTCTTTCCTTCTTCTGTAGTCTCTCTCTCTCTTAAGTTGTCATGGTGTTTTTGCTACTTAATGTCATTCTAAAAAAGAAAAATTAAACCCTGAAATTATTAGCATGAATTTTAGCATTCATATTTTATTGCATAATACCAATTTAAAATGCAAATATGGGAGCATTTAGCTTGTCTGTGGAGTTGCTGAACTTGCACAATTCACGTTTCGTAGCTCTTACATGCATATGCATTTTGTTCTTGCCCGAACGGTGGAAAAACAGCACAGGCCGAACTCAGCCGCTTTCATTCCACTTCTCGATCCGCGCACATTCTACCAACACCCTCTAGCTTCAGCTTACTGATGAGCAAGGACTGAGAGGAAAAGGGGCCGTGCGTCATCCTGTCCTTCCCTTTCCCTCCATGCCACGACTTTCCGTGTAAAAGGCTGGCTAGTGCAGGCAAGTAGCAGGAGGGAGACAGGCTATGATGAGGGTCCTCGGTCGGTCGTGTTTCTTAGAAGGTCGTTGCTTTTTCTCTGTGTTCAAAGCAAGTTCTGGTTTGAATGGAAAGCGTTCACTCAGTCGTAGCTGCAGCAGGCTCACCCGTACTCGCTTTTAGTCTCGCTGAACTCCCAGGCGTCGTGGGCCCCACCAGAATTCTGTGCTCACGGGGCATCATGCAATCACTATGTGCACGTGGGGTGGCAAGGAACAACAGCCACACATAGCACATGTATGTTCTCTGCTGACATGACCACTTGAGCCCTTCAGAGGAGGTCGGTTTATTTTGGGCACTGGGTTCAGATCCTCCAACTTGTAATTCCAGAGTAGTATGTGAAACTCTAAAGGTAAAACATTTCCTCATGGTAATTGCTAAGATGTCTGGCGTGTGACCCTGGCAAATTCATGATTTCATTGTTCCACAGCAACGCCAAGAGTAGTGTTGGCAGCAAAGACACCAGCCTTACCCTGATGTGCACTGTTTCATTTGGGTACTGGAGTGGAGTTTTGTGCTGTCTTCTACCTGGCATCTCCTTGCTCTTGTTACTGAAGTGGTGCCTTGAGGATGCTTTGTGGGCACCCGCCTGCATGCTTCAGCTATAGCTGACTCTGTCTCAGGCTCCTGGGTGGGCCACGGGACCCAGGCTGAGCCAGTCAGAACAGGTCTTTCCCCAGCCCTAGTGACTGGTTCAGGGACGGGCACGTGACCCCAGAGCCACCGAGACGCATGTGGTTTCCCCCTTGCACCTTCTGGGAAAGAGACCACACTTGTTCTTGTTGAATAGGAAGGAAGGCCCACGTGAGCATTGGAGGTGCTGCTCTCTCTGTGACATGGGGACTGGGGATAAAGACAGCCCTACGGAAGACAGAGCTGAGGGATGGGTAAAAAGCCATCTTTAAAAAGTATTTTTAAAAATTTACTTTCAGTAAAATCCACACTTTTTGGTATACAGTTCTAGGAGTTTTTGACAAATTCATAGAGTTGTGTAATGACCACCACAATCAGGATAAATTACAGTTCCATCACCCCTGCCCTCCAGATTGCCTTGTTTTGACTTTTTGCAGTCAAACCCTCCCCAGCCTGTAACTCCTAGCTCTGTGGGTCTGTCTCCCATCCCTCCAGAGTGTCACGCAAATGGAAAGTTACAGCACGGAGCCTTTGGAGCATGGCCTCTCCCACTCAGGATAATACACTCGAGACTCATCCGTGTTGTGTGCATCAATCATTTGTTACTGAGTACTGTTCCATTCTATGACTGTGCAGCAGCTGGTTTATCCATTCATGCGTTGAAGGACATTTGTGAAAATGCATTTTGATGACATTGTTTGAATGCTGGACCCAGCCTTTCCTGAAGCCAGATGCCCCTGGACTTCCCAGCCAGGACCACCATTAAACTGCATTTTAGTTTAGGCTCACATTATTGAGATCAGTGATGTGCAAGTAAAGCGAAAGCCAGTCTGAGTTAGTGAGCCTTCCAAACATTCCTGTAAGCACAGCTGTATAACAACAAGGCATGCCACTGGGTTACCCCCTGGTGAGCCCCTGACGGGTGGGAAGGAGGTGACACCCATTTGACACAGAGGGAAATTGAGTCTCAGAGGGATGAAGTGGCTTGTGTTGGTACATAAGGCGAGTGATGGTAGACGCATGGCTCAGCCCGCTGCCCTCTGCCTCTGAAGGCTCCGCTGCCTCCAACCTGACAGGGACAGAGCTGTCAGGACAGCTTAGTGCGTGTTCCTCTCTTGTTTAAACAATCTCCGAGGTGTCCAATCTAGAATAAATATAAATGGGAATTAGAACAAGGTCATCAACACTTCCTACTGTTTAACAGCTGCCAGTGCCCATAGGAGGTCAGCATTGCTGTCACCGAGATCTATAGAATCCGTTTAATAGTGCTCTTTCCACATCTGGCGCCCCGCAAGGAACCCTCTCACGGCGGCTCACGAGCACTTCACTTCTGCTTCGCTGCGAGGCTTTCTCTCCTCCTCGTTAATGAAAGCACAGTCTCCATGAAGGAAGAGCGATGCAGTTTGAACTTTTTTAGTGAGCCTGTGTGATGCTGCGATAGTTAGGTATCACTAGCTGCCTGGCACATAAGCCCGAGTAGCGGCTTGACATGATGAAAGACTAGGTGCTGCTCGCCTAGTGATAGAAGGGGGTGCTCATGCTTGGCCGGCGGCTCCCCTCCATGGGGAGATTCGGGGCTCAGGCGCCTTCTCACTTGTGGCTCTGCCGTGCCCCAGTGTCTTAGAGCCCCTGCTTCTCACAGGCGGAAGGTGAAAGATATCAAATTTGCCTTCAAAGAGATAGACAATAATTCTGCTCATGTTCCATTGGTCAGAACTAGTCATATGGCCACAGCTGGATGCAAGAGAGCAGCCCTGGCAGCGGTTTCTGTTCTGCACGGGTAGCCACTCGCCCCAGGCATGGTGCCTCGCTGCCTGGACTAAGAGCTCTCCCCTCCCCTCCACCCATCAGGCTCGAATCTCCACCTGTCCTCCCCGGCTTGGCTAGTTTTCTGTTCGTGCAAGAAGGTCTGATTGTCGTCAAAGCCATGCATGCACCTGCTGAAAATAAACTGGATCCCTTTCAAAGAAAGCTGAGCGTTCTCCATGCCCCTGCACCCCTGAGCTCCCTCCCAAACGCAGCGCAGGGCAACCATTTCTCCTCCATTTCCTCTGGTGATTACTTCTGAAACTACATGCGAAGCTGCGCCTCCCACTGCTTGAGTTAAATCTAGACAGCGGCACTCTCTTCTGAAGAATGAGGATTCCCCTAATTTTCACTCCTTCCTATTTTCCTTTTCTATCAGTTAGGAGTGTATTTGGCCACAACTAACAGAAGTCCTGCCACAGTGGCTTAGGCAGGTCGAGATTTATCATGCCACGTCATGCTATGCTGTACCGTGCCGCATTGTGCTGTTATACTATATTATTAATATCATCTCTAGTATATTAATGGATCATTTGGCCTCACCCTGTGGCTGGCTGCTTCTGTCTTCCTGCGTCGTCAGTCCTCAGGATGTAACTCTGGTCCTCGTGGCTGTGTGTTGCTGCCCCCCCCATCTCCTGGCAGCACGTGGGAAGCCTGACACTTCCCTCGAGGGTGAATCCACTTTCCTTAGAGAGGGGCCCTCTGAGCCTTCGGCCTGTTATTCAGGGTGCCCAGAGTGGGTGTCCTGCCATGGGATTAGCTGCAACTCCTGCCTTCAGCCCCACTTTCCAGCCCTGCCGTCCGCTGTGTGCGCCAACCTTGAGTCACCCCATCCCTGGGGCCCAAAGTAGCCCCTGGGCCCCCATGGCCCACACAGCACGTTCCGGCCGAGGTTTCCCCTGCTCTGTCTCGCTCCATCAGCCTGCTTTTACCCACCCATAATCTTCCATAAATGTATCAAAAAAGCTTCTCTCCTGATAGCCCTCCTCCATTTCCCTCGATAAAGGGCCTATTCCTTTTTCTACTTTATTATTTGTTGATTTCAGTGGGGTTTCTGTGGAGTTGTAAAGGAATGAATATGCACAGTTGGAGCTTTAAAATAAAATCCATATCTTTCTTTTTAAAGTAAAAATGTCAATATTTCTCTTAGATTGAATAAGCAATGCATGCTCATTGTACACAATCTGAATATACAGAGAAGAATAGAGGAGGACATTAAAAGGCATCCCTAATTCTACTTCCTGTGAGGCCCTCGTCTCCAGCCAGTTGGGTCCAATTTGGTTAGGGCGTGGGCCACTTGGCAAAATGATTCCAAGGCTAATCTGGAAGAAGAAACAGGCAAGACTAGCGAATGCAATGTTGGTAAAGACTAGTAATCCTTCCATGGAGTGCACGCCCACATTGGTGTAAGCTGGGAGCAGAGATGCAGAATGAGGAGCTCCAAGCAGAGCCTGGGGGCTGTCAGGCTGAAACCTAACTGGCAGGATGCCTCTGAAATCACTGGGAGGGACAATTACACATTCCCGTAGTTTGGAGAAAGTGGCTAGCTATTCCGGAAAACAATCTCTACGATCAGGGCTGAGGAAAGTACCAGATGTGTGTGGAAAGTGGTAGATTTGAGTGAATTGGAAAGTAGTGGACAATGCATATGTACCCTGCCACAGGTATTCAAATTCAATTAAAAAAACCAACTGTGAAGTCAAATAAAATATACCCCCGTCCAAATCCAGTAAATGCTAGTTTTAAACTTCTCTCAGAGTCTTACTTCACATTATTTAGCAAAATATATTTCAGATGGATTAAGAATTAAATGTAAAAATGTAGACACACACACACACACACACACACACACACACACACACACACACCCCTGCCTACACAGAAGCCCAGGTGAAACTTCAAGCAAGTGTATTTGATCATGGGATGTTGGGAGAAGGACTTTCTCAGCATGAAAGTAGTGATGAAATTCCTAAGAGGAGAAATCAATACTCTCCATTATGTTTGAAATCATGTGCATTTTCCTTCGGCTGTGTAGAATGTACTGCTAGATCATCAGAGAATATAATCTCAGGTGCACTAGGCCTGAGCTCCTGAGACCTTGGTTGCTGGTTTGGGAAGAAGGCATGTTCAGGGTAGCCTGAAGGGTAGGACGGCCATTCAGTTCTCTAGAATCATATTCTGGATTTTATCTTTCCATCAAGCCAGACCATCCACAACCTGTTAGCTGTCTTGGCCTGCACTGCTGTGGCCCCTACAGAATGCTCTTGCTCGACTGTCCTTTGTTTTTGTCCCACCTTGCTTTGAGGACCCCCTGGAGAGCACCCTAATAAACTCAGCTTAAGGCAGGCATGCTCTTGTGCCCCTCAGGGGCCCTTCAGGAGCACCCCCCACCCCAGAGGATCTCTCTCACACTCAGAGCCAGGAAAGCTTTACTGCTTGCTTCCATCTCACGGGCAGCGTCCAGCTGGGGACCCACTTGAGAGTAGGGCACTTCAGAGCCACATCCGCAGGTCCTATAGTCATTGCTTAGACGCTTACGATGTAGATTGTGCCTTTGCTGAGCTTTTCTCTGGCAGGACAAGCTCATGTCCACGAATAATTTCTGTGCTCCGAGCACAGCGGTGACATCCATCCGTGCACTTGGGGTCCCAGCAGGACTCTGAGTCGCTCCAGTCTGGGAGGTCATCCATTTCCCCCCGAAGCTCCCTTTGGGGCTTCCCTGGAGCCACCTGCCCTTGGCCTTGCCGAGGGCAGACGAGCGTCTGTCTGGAGCACCGTGTGCTTTCTCCAAACCTGAACTTGATTTTCTTCCTGCCCCTAAGGAGGCCCGTGATGAGAGGCCCTTTCCAGCTGGGCCTCATTAAGCCTTTCTCATTTTGTCCTCTCAGGACCACCTCATTCAGCCGGGTGGTGAAAAGCCCTCTTGGAAATCTGTGGGTTGAATAGGGCCTCATTTCGCATTCAGGACACGGCCGCATGGTCTACCTGCCAAAGGGAAAAAGAATGGTGCTGCTTTATTACATTGTGGAATTAGAGGGAGGGGTGTTGGCTTCTCAGGCCAGGGTGCAGTTCCCAGGACACAGGCCCGCATGGCTTCATAAAATGCTCCTAAATTCAGATATCCTATTTTGTTGCACTCTGGTTCGAGGACAAAATGAGGCTCTGGCAGCTGGGGTTTATGATTTTCCATATAAGCTTCCAGACAAAAGTTGTATTGCATTTTGCTTGAGTTATGATGGGGCAGGAGCGTAAACCTCACACTGTTATTTCAGAGAAAATGGAGGCTTTGGCCACAATAAAGAAGAGAGAAGGCACAGCTTTACATTTCTTGTAAATCAGTTTTTGAGTGTAAAATACCTACAGGAGAGAGAAAAATAACAAGCCTATCCACAATGAAAACCAAGTATATTAAAATTTGCATTGTTTTAATTTCCTTTCCGGAAGTGGGTGTGGCTCAGTGGATAGAGCCCCGTTTACCATATGGGAGACCCAGGTTCGCATCCCGAGGCCTCCTTGTGAGGGCACGCCGGCCTGAGCGGCGCGGTGGGCTGATGCAGCAACTTCACGGCAGGAAGCGGGTGTGGCGCAAAAGATAGAGCACCCATTTGCCATGTGAGAGGCCCCGGGTTCGCTTCCCGGCGCCTCCTTGTGAGGGCAGGCCGGCTCGCGCGGCGCCGTGGGCTGATACGGCAAGACCTCACAGCAAGGGGGAGATAAGCAGACACAGAAAAGACACGCAGCGAATGGACACAGCAACACAAGCAGCAAGCGGGGGATAAATAAATAAAATAAATAAATCTTAAAAAAAAAAAAAATTTCCTTTCCCACATCTGGACACCTATCAGAATTGAAACCTGTCCTTGGACTGCCCTTAAATTTACAAGAAGGCAAATCAGCTCCCGAGCTGGTTGGTGGCGTGCCCACTTTGCTCAGCAAAGGGACATCATCCCACCTCAAGGGGACGTGCCCTGCCAACTGCAGTTCTCATTGCCAGTTAATTCCTGGACAGGTTCACTTGGAATTTAACGTCCCGGTTTGGCAGAGGAAATAAACCAACAAAAGTCTAATTGAAATTTCATCTGCAATGTGCTTCTGCATTGCCCGGTACTGCCGAAATACCAACTGCCCCTTGGTGGCGGCAGCAGCTAAAACTTTCCTTTAGATGAGGCTACTTCTCCAGTGCCACCTCTGCCTCCTCTCCGATCCACATCCAGCCCGATCTAGATGGATACATTTCTAAGGAAGCTCAGGTCTATATTGTGGAAGTGAGTATATCATGTGTTTGCATTTATGTATATAGGTTTGAGAGTGTGCATTTCTCTTTGACAGTGTTGGTAATTTCAACAAAGTTTTGATGTCTTTTTCACTTAATGTGATTTAATAATTTTCTCATGACTCTACATATTTGTTTAAGTCATGGTTTGGATGACAGAATATCATACCCATAGTGCGGCTTGAGGAATTTATTTAATCATTTTCCTAAGGATGGATTTTGAGGTTGACTCGTGTGCTCCTGTTATAAGTCAAGCTTGCGATGGGCATCTCCTCACTCATCTCTTCGTTGTTTTTTTACAACTAACCCCCACGTGGAGCGATAACGGTGTGTTTTAGGGGTCTTGAGGCTCTTCCTAACGGTGCCCTTCTTTTAGCCAAATCCTCCTTTGCAGTTTCTAGGTCTTGGGGCAGAAGCCATGTCTGTCTTGGCCCATTGTAATCCTCCATGACACAGCATGGAAACATAGTAAGTGAATAATAAACATAGTGGAATAAACAATTGGAGGAATAAATAAGTATTTACCCTCCTGCCAGCAATAAATCCAACACGGGACCAGCCATGTTGGTGACAGCTGAGAACGTGCTTTCTAAACGCTTTCTTGGAAGAAAGGATGCACCAGCCCCCACACAGTCTTTTTCAGTCTCCTAATTACAATTCCATCACCCTCTGGGAATGGAAAGATCACCAAAGACAGCCTTGAAAAGGCCAAAAAACATTTAAATCAACTGAAAATCAGTGTGCAGCATTTGCAATGGGCTGTAAAAAAAAAAAAGTTAGCAGGACTCGGGGCCATGGAGTGGCATTTCTTTGCTTTTTTGTCTTCTAGTGATGCTGCTTTTTAAACACCACTGTCAATTTCGCTTTACTTTGCCTTGGTGGGAAACCTGAAGGGAGCTGGAGCTCCAGTGCTGGAGGTTTATCTCGGGGCAGGAGAGAAAAATCCTGGCCGGATTTGCCCACCCCCGCTTCCCAGTGGCTTGTCTTCAGTTTGAACAAGTTGTTGGGTCATTGCTCTCTGTGTTTTTCCATTTAGACAGAAACACAGTAAGAATATGTGTGTGTGTGTTTTTTTAATTAAGAAAATAATACATGGTGGTTGTAATACATTAAAAGGAAATAGAAGGATAGATGGTGAAAAGCAAATATTTTTCTCTTTTTTGAGTTCTATAAACATGTTTGTGTGTGTGTATATAATTTTTAAAAATTATCCAAATAGGATCATATATGACACATTTATAATTTTTTTCCCAATTAATAAAATATTGTGGACATCCTTTCAAGTGTGTACACAGAGCTCCACCCCGTGGTTTTTACAGCTGATTGTTAATCCACTGTTAAACTGTATCATTTTCCTAGTCTCCTACTGAGGAAGCATGGTACTAATCACAATAATACATAATAACAGCAGCTAAATATTCACTGAGCATTTATATGTGTCAGGCACTGTTGTAAGCACTTCCTGTTTATTAACTCATTAATCCTTACAACAAACCTGATACGGTCGAATTTGTTTTCATCGCTCTTTACGAGGAAGATCGAGGCACAGATAGGTTAATTAACTTGCTCAAGGCAGCTCAGTTAGGAAGTGGCAGGTTCAGGTATCAGAGCCTGGTTCACGTCTAGCTGCAGCACATAAGCTCTTACGTTTGCTTGTTTGCAATTCAAAATGCTGGTGCAGTGAACATCCTTGTAGATAAATCTTTTTAGATTCTCATCAGCATTTCTCGATGTGGGAATGCTGGGCCATAGCTTCGCCTTCATTTCAGTGAGAATTAATGGAGATGTATAAGTGTCCCCAGTGAGCAGTCGTCCCAAGTAGACGTCACCTGCAGGAGCGCGGGGAATTAGCCTCAGTAACAGAGTCACAAAGCCTTCGCCTGTTGTGCGGGGCAGCGCCACGACGGGCAGTTGGCGTGCCCTTGTCCCCGCAGGGCGGCTAATGACAAAGACCCCTGTCGCCCCGGGGATTGGCCTTTCAAGAACAGCAGGAGGCGTGTTTGCCCTCGGTGCCGATGACTGCTGGGCCGCTGGACCGCTGACTAGCGCTCAGTGCAGCCCCTTCCCTGGGCACTGGCTGCTTTGGAGGCGCCGCAGGACACCCTCTATGGCGTTGCAGGACTCGGCGCGCAGCCGGGGGGCGGGCGGGCCTGGGGGGCGGCGCCTTCGTTCCTTGTGTGGACACGGCCTTCACTGTGCCTTCACTCTCCTTTCTTGTGCAGTGGCGCGGACTCGAGGGGTCGCAGACAGCCTGCAGAGGTTCTCCTCGCTTCCTGCCTACCTCCCCGCCAGCCTGCACATCTCCAACGCCCAGCAGGCCTTCTTCCTTAAGGAAGCCCACCAGGACCTCACCAGGAACTCCAGTCTGCAGGCGCGGGCCGAGCCGTTCTTCATCTACAGGGCCGCTGCGCCGCCCCTGGTCAATGCCAGCTACGGCCCCTTCTCCGTGGAGAAGACAGTCCCCCCGGAGCTCCTGTTGACCTCGACGCCCTTTGCCACCATGGAGAAGTTTCCCTTCAACTGGAAGCTGAAATCCCACATCCTCGACAGCTCCATCTACTCCAACAGACCCAAGGTGCAGACCTTGTTTTACGTCACTGGCATGGACTGGGTTGACGGCGATCCCGCCGACAGTCTACCCTGCGTCAAGATGTTCGCGTTTCCCGAGGCCAGGGAGGTGGCGGCCAGCTGCCGGCTGCGCGGGGACCCAGGACTGTGCGTGGCCGAGCTGGAGCTGCTGCCCGAGTGGTTCAGCTCCGGCCTGGACCTGGAGCCCGAGGAGGAGATCCCGGCCGTGCTGGGGGGCACTGCCCTGGAGCTGTTCTTTGCGCTGTACCCGGCCGACGAGGCCGGCGCCTGCCCCCTGGAGGAGGACGGCAAGTGGGAGAACCACATCCTCTCGGGCCAGGAGGGTCCCCAGCAGGCGTTGCCCGCCCGGGAGAGGATTGGGAGTGTCGTGGTCTACCCGACTCAGGACGACCTGAAGTGGTCGCCTGTGAGCCTGGATGAGAACCTCGTCATCTCGGTGCCTCTGAACCTGGTCCGGGACGGCGGCACGGCCACCTTTCTGGTGTCTCTGACCAGCGGCTCCGCGGCAGACCACTTCACTCTTAGGTGAGGGGCTTTGCCGGGCTGGGTGGATAACGGATGGTCGGTTAGTGAAGCGGGTGCTGGTCATGGCTGTGTACCCAACGCAGAGAGGAGGCTTAAAGCCTGAAGTAGACTCCCACGCAAGGCGACGTGGGCACCAGGGGTCAGGAAAAGGTTTCTGGAAAGGGCAGATGGTAAATGGACGTTTTGGGCCATGTGGTTTCTGTTGCAACTACATAACCCTGCTGTTGTAGCCTGAAAGCAGCCCTAGACAACGTGGAAAAGAACGAGCATGGCTGAGTGCTGGCCACACTTCATTTACAGGTGCAGATGGCTGAATGTGGCCCGTGGCCCTCGTTTGCTGATCCCTAAGATAGATGGATGATCAAGTTTGAGCTTACGAGGTGGAGACCACACAGGTTACAGAGTTCAGGGGTGAGAGTGGGATAGGCAGAGAAGGGCTCACAAAAGAGGAGTGGAATTGCGATTGGTGCAAAGAGGCAAAGTTGGGGGAACGTGGTCCGGTTTGGGGAGAGAAACCACAGCAGTTGTATCAGGAGCAGCAAGGAGTGTTGGCTTGGTCATGGGAAAGGCACAAAGTTGGGACGGGGGCAGCAGGGAAGCCGCGACTACAGGAAGCAGCCACGGGCCCTCCGGTGGGAGATTGCAGGGAAGAGGCTGAACCTTGAAACTTGGACCTCTGAGGCGGGGGCACTGTGGCTGGTGCTGGTGTCTCTGGGGTGGGAGGTGGGGAGGCGATGGAACTGGGTTCAACAGTCAGAAATACTGCAAACTGGCGTCACCTGCTACTATAGGGATGCCCTGCAGCCGCTGGGGTGAAGCGGCCAGGCTGGGCCACCCATCAGCCCGAGAAGCCACCAGGAGGCCACCAGGAAGGGTCTGCGCCCTCCTCCCTCCTCCTGCCTGTCAGTCTCCTAGGCCTCCAGCTGACAATGAAACAGTGACCCTGCAGGCCAAGGGCAGGTCCAGGTGAGACAGCAGCCCCCAGGGAGGAGCAGCTAAGTATAAGTGTGCCCTGTGGCCATAGGCAGGGGCAATGCAGCTGAAACAAGGACTTGGGAAGCTTCTAGGGCTCCAAGCGAACGTTTGACTTGACCCTTCCTTTCAAATACCAGTCCCTTCCCCAGAATAAATGAGTTTTAAAAAAAAGTCAGTTTCAAAATCAAAGTAAAATATTTTATTTCGCATTTACATACATATATATCCATAAAGAAACATAGATTTGCTTTTTTTGGTGATGATTTTATTGCTCTTGTAGGTTCTGGGGCTGTGTTGGCTCATCTGGCGGTTCTCCGGTGAGGTCTCTCATGTGCCTTCAGTAGGGGCGGGGGGCTGCAGTCCCCTGAAGGTGTGCTTGGGCTGGATATCTACACTAGTGCTCGCGTGGCTGGGCAAGGGAAGCTGGCTGGTAGCCGGGGCTGTGCCTGGAGTTGTTTACCGTCATGCCACGCATTGCTTCTTCATGGGGCTGGTCCTTTTCAGACATGGCAGCTCGGTTCCAAGAGCGAGCGTGCCAAGAGGTCTGGGTGGCCCCTGCAGGGCCTTTTATGACCTGTGTCTGAAGTCCCCGAGCATATTGACAACTTTCTGCTGGTTGAGAAGTCACTAAGGCCAGCCCAGATTCTAGAAGAGGTGCCCTATTCTTCCACCTCTTCCTGGGAAGAATAGCAAAGAATGTAACTTCCCACAGCTGTGTTAGAGTGGTGCCCAGGTCTAGCACCCAACTTAGACCTTCTCCATGATGTGATCAGAAAGACTGAATGAGGGCTGGGGTGGGGGTGGGGGTGGCCTTCTCTCGCTGTGATCCAGTGTTATTTAATTCTGTACCTCTGCACCACCTAGACCCACCTTGGAGCCTCTCCCAGGACATTTGTCCTCTTCCATGAGTCTCTCTTTTGGGACTGCAAGGATGCATTCGCTGGTCTGGTCTCCCATTCTCATTCTGAGGGTTGCTTCTGCCCTTACCTTCATGTATCCTTCCCACATCCTCTTCCTTTCTTTATGGAGATCTGAACTTCTTTCAACATGTATTGCAAGGCAGTTCTGTTGGCAACAAATTCCCTCAATTTTTGTTTGTTGGAGGAAGTCCTTATTTCTTCTTCCCATTTGAGGGTGAATTTGATGGGTATTCCTACCCGAATCTGGCTTGCACAGTGGCTTCTGATGCTGCTAAACTGGGATTCTCTGGATCTGCCTGTCTGTCCAGGGCTCAGGGCTGTGTTGGCTGTGTGGCCTCCATTCTCAGATGGATCTACGAAGAGTTGCTTAGAATTGATTTTTGTTTTCCATAAATGGCATGGACATGGTGGGCATGGACATGTAGGCTGTTTTCAAATGCTGTGATGCATATTGGGCATGAATTTTCAGACTTCTCTGTGAGTGTTTTACTAGATTTCCAAATTTGATGGATATTTTAATATAGTATTTTTAAAATTTTAGAAAATCCCTCTATACTTGTAGTTATATCCCTTCCAATTTATGTCTTGTCTCCTTTTTAAAAAATTCATCAGGCCTGTTGAAGTTTATCTATTTAATTGGCCTTTTCAAAGAAATAATGTTTAGTTTTATTGATCAATGCTTCCATCTTACTAAATGTTTAAATTCCTTGTTTTCTGTTTTACTAAACCCCTTCTTGCTCTTTTCTTTGGGTTTATTTTGATGAGTCTTCTTTAGTTCCTTCAGGTGAAGAAATTTTATTTCTTTTCAATCTTTCTTTCTCATTTTCTAATAATATATTTAAGGCTGCACTTTTACTAGGCTTAATAGCCATAAACAAATGGGTTTCAAGTAATGATTTACATTGTGCATTGGCAGGAACTGAATAATCTGTGTAATAAGTTTAATTATAAGAGAGGGTTTCCTTTAAGATTATGCAATACCTTTTGGCATTTGCTGCTTAAGATATGCCCTAGCAAAAATGATCTAAATGTTTAATGCATGTAA